>JAPAGP010000025.1:0-76697 GCA_028583605.1 Dastarcus helophoroides | reverse complement strand
AGCTTGGAAAAAGAACAGATTTTTCATTAAAAGATCAAACTTTGAAACAAAAGCATTTTAGAAACGAAGCCAAATTTTGCAAAAACAATAAATGAATTTTGTGAATTAAATGAAATTTCGAAAAAAAAAAATTCAAAAAATTAAATTTGAAGGAAAATTCCAATTTCCATAAAAATACTACCGAACTTTAAAAAATGTATTTTTATTAATATTCCACAGAAAGTCGAATTTTGAGAATTGAATTAAGTCAATTTAAGAAAAGGATAAATATTTTAAAATAGGTCGAATTTTTGATAAAAGACAAATTTCGAGACGAATTTCGAAATTTGCATAAACGCAAAATCTTAAGTTTTGAGAAAAAGTAACAAACTGGCTTGGTGAAGCTAAAATAAATTTGGTGTAATTCAAAACGAATTAATAAGGATCCAAAATGAAAAAAAAATATTTCGGGAGAAAAGTTTACCTTTTTTTAATGAAATTTTGATCTAATTTGAAGAAAAAATGCCGAAATTTCGAGAAAAAAACCTTTCGAGAAAAAATGTCAAATTTTGAGTTAAAAGTACGCATTTTCAAAAAACGAGAAATTTTGAAAAAATAGACTAATTCTAAAAAAAAAGTCTAAATTTTGTGTACAAAGTCAAAATTTTGAGTAAAAAGTCGAAATTTTGAGTGGAAAGTCGAATTTTCCAATAGAATGTTGAAAGTTGAATTTTGGGAATAAAGATGAAATTTTGAAAGAAAAAATGGTAAATGTTGAGAATTAATTGAAATGAGGAAACGCGCAATTCAGAAAAGTAGAATTCAGATAAACTAACTCCGAATTTCCAAATAAAATGAACTTTAAAAAAAGTTGAATATTGAGACGAAATATCGAAATATAAATAAAAAGGCTATTGATGAAGAAAAAAAGGCAAATTCGAGACAAGTCGCACTTTTTTATAAAAGGACAGCATTTTGAATAATACCCCGAATCGAATTTTCCATTAGGAAATTAACTTGTGAGAAAAAAGGTTAAATTTGAGTAAAAGTATTTTACAAACTGTGCTTGGGGAAGCTAAAATAAATTAGGTATAATTCAAGATGTATATAAATATATGTATATAAATATATAAATAAGGATCCAAAATGAAAAACAAGTAATTATTACAAAAGAAAAGCTTGCATTTAAAAAAAAATTAGGTCAAATTTCTAGGAAAAAACGCCGAAATTTCGAGAAAAAACTAATTAAGAGAAAACAACAAAATTTGGAGAAGAAAGTCAGATTTTGAGATAAAAGTGTGCATTTCCAAAAAAAGAAAAATTTAAAAAAATAATTCTAAAAAAAGTCGAAATTTTGAGTGGAAAGTCGAATTTTCTAATAGAACGTCAATTTTTAAAAATAAAATTGAATTTTGGGAATAAAGACGAAATTTTTGAAAGAAAAAAGATTAATTTTGAGAATGAATTGAAACGAGGAAACGCGCAATTTAGAAAAGTAGAATTCAGAAAAACTAACTCTGAATTTTCAAATAAAATGAACTTTAAAAAAGACTAATATTGATGCGAAATGTCAAAATATTGTAACGCAATGTAAATAGACGAAATAGGATTTAGAATAGAATTGTAGAATTTAGTAAATAAAAAAAGTTTCTAGAAGGTTCTGATAAGGGGAAAGCGGCCGCGATAACGAAACAAACGGCAGATAAGCGTTCCAGAAATTTCGGCATTCGATAAGCCTTATCTGCCGAAAATTCTGGAAGACGCGGGCCGAAACTATAAAAAGGCGGTCAGTTTTCCCTCGAGTCAGTCAGTTAGAATCAGTGCAATTAGTAAGTTAGTAGAAGTGAGTTAATTGTAAATTGTGGTGATTCAAGTTGAGTTCAGTAATAAAGTGGGAATAAATCCATCACGTGTATCAATTCGAACCGATAAGCCCGTAACATTTGGTGTCAGAAGCGGAATTATTCGTGGATTGTGCTTTATTACTCGAAAAAAAAAATTCGTGCCAGGTGCCGTAGTTGACTTTATCTCGGACCTTTTAAACTGTTAAATAGTTATACGAGGCGCGTCAAATAAATTCGTGAACATTCAAATACGCTTTATGGATACGAGATTAAAATCGGCCAAAATGGAACAACAATTACAAGCGTTATTAGCAATGTTTAAAGACAAAGAGGAAAAAGAAAAAGAAAAGGAGGAACAAAGAAGACAAGAAAAAGAACAGAAGCAAGAACGAAGACGACAAGAAAAAGAACAGGAGGAAGAACGAAGACGACAAGACGAAGAACGAAGACGACAAGAAAAAGAACAGGAGGAAGAACGAAGACGACAAGACGAAGAACGAAGACGACAAGAAAAGAACAGGAGGAAGAAGGAAGACGACAATAAAAAGAACAGGGGAAAGAACGAAGACGACAAGAAAAAGAACAGAAGGAATAACGAAGACGACAAGAAAAAGAACAGGAGGAAGAACGAAGACGACAAGAAAAAGAACAGGAGGAAGAACGAAGACGACAAGAAAAACAAGAATTGCATAGTCTACTAGCAAATATAACTGAAAAAATGGGAGTAGACGTTGAAAAAATGAAAGAAGAAGTGAAAGAACAAATTACCGGAATGAGAGAAGAAATGAAAGAAGAAGTAAAAGAACAGATTATAGGAATGCGAGAAGAAATGCAGGAAGAGATTGGCGAAGTCAGGGAAGAAATTGGAGAAGTAAAAGAAAAATTCAACAGCAAGCTTCTTGATTTGGAAAATACAACACAGAAAAAGTTCAGCAACATCGAAAAAAACATGAAGAAGTTGCTAAGTGGACAAGTCACACAACACGAATCCGAAAGTGTACCCGCTATCTCTTCCCAAAAAGTGAAACCTCCGACCTATGATGGGAAAACATCCTTCCAGACCTACAGAAAACAGTTCGAAGCTGCTGCTAAGGCAAATCGGTGGACGGAAGAAGCAAAGGCAACCTCATTAGTGGTATCCCTGCGCGGAGATGCTCTGGAATTACTCCGAACTCTATCGGATCAAGAACAAGCCAATTATGAAGATCTAGTTAGGGCTTTAGAGCTGAGATTTGGGGACCAACATTTGCAGCAAGTTGTCCAGTCGCAGCTGCTAGTAAGAAGACAGAAAAGTGGAGAAACGCTGCAAGAATTCGAGGCTGACGTTAGAAGATTGGCGTACATTGCCTATCCAACAGCACCAACCGACTTTCTGGAACTACACGCAGTTAGAATCTTCATAGAAGGAATAAGAGACCCGGAAGTTCAGAGAGTGATACGCCTGTCAAACGTACGAACATCAAGGGAGGCACTGATTAGAGCCTTGGAGGTTGAAGCTGCTTATAAGGTTTCAGAGCCAGGGGCGTCACGGAGAATTAGGAAAGTTGACATCGAAGAGGCTGCGAATGACACTGATCTCGCAAACATAAACACCAGCATGAAGGAAATGAACGCGAACATGAAGAAAATGGACGGGAGCATGAACACTAACTTGAAGAAAATCGACGCGAGCATTCAGGAACTGGTGGGAACCCTTAAAGGCAAATCCAACAGAAGCACATGTTATAACTGTGGCAAACCGGGGCACTTCAAGAAAGATTGCAGGTCAGCCCCAAGAAGTCGACAAGTCCCACAGCAGGAAAACTAAAATCAGCCAGTGGGAAGGGGCACTCACTGGCTGGTGTCGCGCAACGAGCCCCCAAAACTCTTTCCATCAAACAGATAAAAAGGACCATGGAAAGTTTAGTAGTTGCAGCCAGCGTAGATGGAAGGAATGTACAGGCCACAGTCGACACAGGCGCCATGGTTACTTTGGCACGAAGGAACATCCTACCGTCGCAACCAAAGGTACTGTCGCAAAGAATGGTCCTCAGAACAGTTACGGGAGATACTGCGCCAATTATAGGAGAGGCAGACGTCATGATTGGTCTGGGAAAACTAAGGATTTCGCATCGGGTGTTGGTGGCAGATATCGAAGACGAACTGATTCTGGGGATGGACGTAATCAGGCAACATGGCTTTACTTTCGATCCAGCTCAGAACATTTTAAAGATTGGAAATGAAGAGCTTGTCCTGACTACACCAAAGGACACTCCAAAGGAGGTAAGACTGTTTGCCTGCGAAACAGCTGTAGTGCAGGGAAGCAGCGAGAAGACGGTTATGGCTGTGATGGAAGGAGATTTGGGCTGCTGCGTTGGATTAGTGGAACCGACTTATGACATTTCCAAGAATTTACTAGTGGCGAGATCCGTGGTAAAAGCATCTCAGAAGGTACCTGTGAGAGTTGCCAACGTGTTCCCAACAGCACGCTCAATCAAAAAGGGTAGCACTCTGGCAGTCTGTACCCCGGTAGCCTCAATAAGCTCCTTGGGAGAAAATTGTGCGCCAGTACAGGAAATGAAGATTGGGCAAGTCAAGTTGGAAGTGGACTTGAAACACTTGTCCAAGGAAGAAGTAGTTCTGGCTAGGTCATTTCTAAAGAAAAACCACGGCGTTTTTACCGATGGAGACCGAAATCTAGGAAGGACCGACGTAGTTCGACACAAAATCAACACCGGCGATGCAACACCTATTCGTCAACCCCCTAGAAGATTACCGGTGGCCAAGCAAGAGGAAGTCGCGGGACTGGTTAAGAAGATGATGAAGGATGGAGTCATCGAGGAGTCCAATAGTCCATGGTCTTCCCCTGTAGTCTTGGTTACAAAGAAGGACGGGTCAACAAGATTCTGTGTCGACTACCGGAAATTAAACGACGTCACTAAAAAGGACAGCTACCCCTTGCCAAGAATTGATGACACCCTAACGACCTTGTCTGGGTCCACCTGGTTTTCAACTTTGGACTTGAAAAGTGGATATTGGCAAGTGAGCTTAGACCCCGACGACAAAGAAAAGACGGCCTTTTCATCTGGGAGTGGATTATATCAGTTCACGGTTATGCCTTTTGGACTATGCAACGCACCGGCTACTTTCGAACGTCTAATGGAACTGGTACTTCGAGGACTCACTTGGAAAACTTGTTTGGTTTACCTAGATGACGTCATGGTGATGGGCAAGAGCTTTAAAGAACATTTGGAAAATCTTCAAGAAGTTTTCGACAGATTAAAGCAAGCCAACTTAAAGCTGAATCCAAAGAAGTGCTCTTTGTTCCAAAGGAAAGTAGAATTTTTGGGTCACACTGTATCAGCCGCAGGAGTTGAAACAAATATCAGCAAGACTCAAGCAATTCGTGACTGGCCAAGACCCAAAGACAAACATGAACTGAGGAGTTTCTTGGGGCTGTGCACC
Source organism: Dastarcus helophoroides (assembly GCA_028583605.1). Lineage (NCBI taxonomy): Eukaryota > Metazoa > Arthropoda > Insecta > Coleoptera > Bothrideridae > Dastarcus > Dastarcus helophoroides. Next base: position 71,430 of record JAPAGP010000025.1, on the reverse strand, counting down.
TATTACAGAAGATTTGTGAAAGGTTTCGCCAACATCGCTGCGCCGTTGCATCAACTAACGGAAGGAAGAAGGCCGTACGTCTGGACTCCAGACTGTGATACCGCTTTCCGAAAATTGAAGTCCGCCTTGTGTACAAGCCCTATCCTGGCGTATCCTCAGCAGATTGGGAAGTTTGTGTTAGACACAGATGCCAGCAACGTCGGCATTGGAGCTGTGCTGTCCCAAGTTCAAGGTGGTGAAGAAAGAGTAATCGAATATTACAGCAAGATCCTGACGAAGCCAGAGAGGAACTATTGCACCACCAGGAAGGAACTTCTTGCGATAGTGAAGGCCGTGGAACACTTCCACAAGTACTTGTATGGGCAAGAATTCCTTATCAGGACAGATCATTCGGCACTTTCTTGGTTACTCCGAATGAAGAACGCGGAGGGACAGACGGCTAGATGGTTAGAAAGGCTTCAGCAGTATCACTTCAAGGTGCATCATCGACCGGGACGACAGCATAACAACGCTGACGCTTTGTCCAGAAGACCTTGTGGGGATTGCAAACACTGCAGACGAGTTGAGGACCATGAGGACATGGTGGATATAAGGGTCACTTCTGTCCAGCCAGAAGACGAATGGACTGTTGAAGGTCTTCGGAAGCTACAGAGGAGCGACGCTGATATCGGACCCATATTGGAATGGAAAGAAGCTGGAGACAGACCGGAATGGCAAGAGGTTTCCGACAGAAGTCCAGCTCTTAAGAATTTGTGGGCTCAATGGAAATCCCTCCAGGTCGAGGACGGGGTACTGAAGAGAGCATGGGAAAGCGCGGATGGAAAGCGTGTCAACTTGCAGTTGGTGGTGCCTCAGGAGAAGATTCCACAGGTCTTGTGGGAGGTGCACAATGGGACCTCTGGTGGACACCTAGGGATGAACAAGACCCTGGAGAAGGTTCGAAAACGGTTCTATTGGGTTAACTGCAGGGAGGACGTCGAGCGGTGGTGTCGGAAATGTGTCACCTGTGCTGCATCCAAGGGTCCTCGTACGAGAACCAAAGGGGCCCTGAAGCAATATAATGTGGGAGCTCCATTTGAAAGAATTGCAATCGATGTGGCAGGACCATTCCCAGCTTCAGACGATGGAAACAAGTACATCCTGGTGGCCATGGATTATTTCAGTAAATGGCCTGAAGCTTATGCCATCCCGAACCAGGAAGCCACCACAGTCGCAAGGGTTCTTGTGGACAACTTCATCTGTCGATTTGGTGTTCCCTTTGAACTACACTCGGACCAGGGAAGGAACTTTGAATCGGGGGTTTTCCAAGAGGTGTGTCGTCTTCTTGGAATAAGGAAAACTCGAACAACACCTCTTCATCCACAGTCTGACGGAATGGTGGAGAGATTTAACAGGACCTTAGAGGAACATCTTTCGAAGGTCGTTTCCAAACATCAGACCGACTGGGACCGACATCTACCACTGTTTCTGATGGCCTATCGCGCGGCAACTCATGAAACTACAAGTCAGACTCCGGCAAAAGTGATCTTCGGGAGGGAACTGCGGCTTCCGTGTGACTTGGTGTTTGGATCACCAAGGGAGGTCCCCAGGGAAACGATGGGTTTCGTAGATGACTTGAGGGAAGCGATACTGGAGACGCATGCTCTGGTGCGGACGAAGATCAACTTGGCGACGGACCGGATGAAGGCCAGGTATGACGTGAGTGCCAATCATGGTGGTTTCAGTGAGGGCGAGTTGGTATGGCTATACAACCCTCAGCGAAAGAAAGGAGTTTCGCCAAAGTTTACGCCATCTTGGGAAGGGCCGTACAAAGTGCTGAAGAGGATCAACGACTTGGTATACAGGATCCAGCGTAGCTCCAGGAGTAAAATGAAAGTGGTACACCTGAACAGACTATGCAAATTTAGTGGCGAAGTGACTGATTGGAACTGATCGGGACGATCATTTCTAAGGGGGAGGCAGTGTAACGCAATGTAAATAGACTGAAATAGGATTTAGAATAGAATTGTAGAATTTAGTAAATAAAAAAAGTTTCTAGAAGGTTCTGATAAGGGGAAAGCGGCCGCGATAACGAAACAAACGGCAGATAAGCGTTCCAGAAATTTCGGCATTCGATAAGCCTTATCTGCCGAAAATTCTGGAAGACGCGGGCCGAAACTATAAAAAGGCGGTCAGTTTTCCCTCGAGTCAGTCAGTTAGAATCAGTGCAATTAGTAAGTTAGTAGAAGTGAGTTAATTGTAAATTGTGGTGATTCAAGTTGAGTTCAGTAATAAAGTGGGAATAAATCCATCACGTGTATCAATTCGAACCGATAAGCCCGTAACAATATAAATGAAAAGACGATTGATGAAAAAAAAAGATAAATTCAAAACAAATTGAACTTTTTTGTAAAAGTACAACATTTTGAATAATACCCCGAGCCGAATTTTTAATTAGGTAATTAATTAGTGATAAAAAAGTTTAAATTTTGAGTAAAAGTATTTTACAAACTGGGCTTGGTGAAGCTAAAATAAATTTTGTGTAATTCAAGACGAATCAATAAGGATCCAAAATGAAAAAAGTAATTATTCGGAACAAAAATTTACCTTTTTTTAATAAAATTTATATCTAATTTCTAGGAAAAAACGCCGAAATTTCGAGAAAAAAACTAATTACGAGAAAAAACGAAATTTCGAGAAAATAGTCAAATTTTGAGATTAAATGTATACAAGAGAAATTTTGAAAAAATAGACAAATTTAAAAAAAAATCGAAATTTGGGTGGAAAGTCGTAATTTTGAGGGGAAAGTCGAATTTTCTAATAGAACGTCAATTTTTAAGAACAAAGTTGCATTTTGGAATAAAGATGAAATTTTGAAAGAAAAAGATAAATTTTGAGAATGAATTTAAACGAGGAAACGCGCAATTCAGAAAAGTAGAATTCAAAAAAACTAACTCTGAATTTCCAAAAAAAATGAACTTTAAAAAAAGACGAATATTGATACGAAATGTCGAAATATAAATAAAAAGAGGATTGACGGAGAAAAAAAAGAAAAGACAAATTCTAAACAAGTCGAACTTTTTTGTAAAAGGACAACATTTTGAATAATATTAAATTCGAATTTTCCATTAAGAAATCCACTAGGAGAAAAAAAGCCTTAATTTGAGAATAAAATAGAAATGAAAAAAATAACGAATTTCAAGAATAAATTGAACCGCCGTAAAATATCAATTTAAAAAAGTCGTTTCAAAAAGTGTTTAAATTTAGAAAAAGATCGGGAAGATATATTTCGAGGAGAAAGTGTAAATTTCCAAAAACGTTAGGAATTAAATCAAAATTTTTAGACATTGAGATTCTAAAATATCGAAATTTTTTTAAAAATAAACCTAAAATAACAGAATTTCGAAAACAAGGTGACGTCGAGAAACACTCGAAATTACGACGATCGAAATTTTCCAAAGAAAGTCAATTTGAAGAACATTTAAATTTTGGAATAAAAAGGAAATTTGAGAACGAATTAAACGAATCAAAAATGCCAAATAAGACGTATTTCGAGCAAAAAGACGAAACTTTAAGAAAACAGAAGAACTTTTCCACAGAAAGTTAAATTTTGAAAAAAATAGTCAAATTTTGAGAATAGTTGTCTACGAAAAAGACGAATTTTAAACTAAAAAATCCATAATTTGAGAAAAAGGCGAATTTCAAAAAAAGTTGAGATTTGAAGGATCATAAAAGTAAAAATTTCGAAAAAACGATATTGAGAAAAATGTTGGAACTTCCAGAAAAAGATGAATTTCAAAAAAAAAATCTAAATGTCGAAAAACAGCTTTGAGAAAAAATATAGGAATTTAAGAGAGGACTCAACCCATTAACATTTAAAATGTTTCCTATTGTTTACAATAAATTATTATGCGACTATCAGATAATAACCAAAGTAAATCGAACGACGTGGAATTTACCATTGTCTTGCTGCGTACATGGGTATAAATAACAAAGAATTTATATCGGCTCAGCTTTGGATGCAAATCATGTAGACGTTTAAAAATGTCAGGTAGGTATAATTAAGCGTCTTATTAGTAGAATATTAGATGTTTTAATGCGATTTATGCACAACACGTCAGACAGGACTAATTTAACTTTCAGTTTTAAATGGCAATAAAAAATTGTAAAAAAAATGACCAAATAATTTGCATGTGTTAGACCTGACCTTAGACGAAACGTTTCTTGTTTGATTGCAATGAGAAAGAGAAATGACACAATATATTCACCATGTTTGTTTACTTATTATCAATGACAATTTATTGATTTATTATCAATGACAATTTATTGATAATTTGATTTCAATTTGGTGGCTATTCCACTAGAGTACTAGATCATATTTTTGCAATTTGTGTTCAACAATATTGTATGTTTACTAAGCTATATTTTGAAATACCTACGGCACAACAGATTGTCAAACTTTAAAAGCTTCTGTTGAACTTTTTTGACACAGTTTTATTAGTTTTCGACTTGTTTTCTACTTGTTTGATCAATAAATCTGGTCTAGTAGGACGTGGATTCTTAATGCCATGAGTCAGTGTCTTATTTTTTATCACTTCGACTATATTACTAAAAGTATTCATAGTTGCAATGTCACCAAAACCACAAAAAATATAATAGTATCTGGCGCACCCTCAGACTATCGTTCTAAGCTTCAAACTGTCGAGAATCGAGAACTGTGTGGCAAACGAGACACTGCCCGTTGACGCATAATAGCCGTGTTCTATTTGGATTACGTTACCACCGTCTGAGATGGATTGCAGTATGGACATAAGTGCGAGATGCCCGGGACTACAGAATCCAGATGACCAAGGACTACGACTTTTAAATAAGGCTCCAAGGAAGTATTAACTTTGGTGGAACGGACAGGTTATCTTCAAAAATTGAAATACAGATCTTGTCCCCTGAAACTAAGAAAGATTAAAAACACAACAAAGGTTGCGTTCGATAGCCAGAGAGAGTATCTCTCTGAAGATGATATCTTGGCTATCGAAACGCGTTAGAGCAACCTTTGTTATGTTTTTTAATCTTTCTTGGTTTCAGGGGACAAGATTTGTATTTCAAATTTTGGGGCATTAACTATTAACTATCTGATATGTTTGATAAAAAATTCTATTTATTATTAAACATATCAGAAAAGTTTCAGGCAAATTGGGTATTTATAATTAATTTACCTCTTAGAAGAAATCTAAAAGGAAGACCAATAACCCTCTGCTCTCCATGTATTAGACGTTATTGTTATAAATTTGATGAGGATCTAAACATACGTGCGAAAAAATAAAACTAATTAAGGAAGACTTTTTTTAAGTGATTTTAATAAATTCTAATGCACAGACCAATAGGTTTGAACATTTATTAGATTCGAAGTTTAGAAACATGTCTTTGGTTTCCAAACTAGGAATCTTTGTCTTCTGGAAACTTTCCTAGAGAGCAACCACTTCATTAGGTGGCAGTGTTTCAATTGTTGGTAGTTTAGCTACCTATGATTCACTATAAACGTCTAGAGGGCTGCATGAATTTACACTCTAGGTTGTATTCCACTTGCATATGATTTTAATAAAGTTCCTTTAAATGCAAACCCTCTATAGGTGTCTATGTTTCCACATTTATTAACATTGTCACATGATAACTATAACAAACGATAGTAATAGAATCCTGAGCAAGGAAAAATAGTTATAGTTACAGTGAAAAAAGACAATCATTAATGCTAATGCAAAAGGGTCAAAAATTGCAATAAAAGCGCCTGTAAATGTTCATATTAATGTTAATTTATTCAGCAATTACACTTTAGATGACACTGAGATAAATCCGGGTAGTAATGATAAATCGAAGGCTCGAAAAAGCAAGTCCAACAAAAACTAGGTGTAAGACGTGAGATTGAATTTTGGGTGTCGAATTCCGCTAATGATACGGTTGAGATGTGAACGAACTCTCTTGAATCTCGCGGGGGCTTTTATTTATTTTATTACCGGCCCAAGTTACGTACACGGATATTGCATGCAATAATCGGGACATCATCGAACTGTTAATACCTAAATGGCGAAAAAAATAAAATTCCTTTCCACGCGAAATTTACACGCTGAATAAGTATGACAAAAATGACGACCCTTTCTTTAGTAGCTATAAAAATTAGTTTTCATGTCTTCATTCGATAACCTTTATAAGAAATAAAAAATGTTATACAGTGCTAGTCTGCAACTTCAATTTCTTGTCATTTAAAAAATATTTAACAAATATTAACTAATTTGAAAAATCAAGGAATCTAATTCAACTCAATAATTTTTCTTCAATAAATGTTCAAAATGTTGTCCATTTACTAACTGACAATACCCTAAACGGAACTAAAACTCATTTTGAACATTTCTAATTACTTCGGGGAAAATTAGTCTACACTTCTGTCTTCTTCGTCCTTTCAACTCCTCAATTTTTGCAGGTTTGGTTTTAAAAACTTTGCTTCTCAAATACCCCAATAAGAAATAGTCCATAGGTGTTAAGTCCAGAGACCTAGATGGCCATTCAAAAGGTTCTCTTCTACCAATTCATCTGCCTGGAAATACATCATCCAGGTACGGACAGGTCTTGCAAAACGAGGAGGGACATCATCTTGTTGAAACCAGAGACTTCGAGGCATCAGCTTCGACCGGATCAGGAAACAAAATAGCTAAATCAGGAATTAGCTCTTCCTGCAAGAATTCTAAATATCCTGCCCATTGAGATTTCTTGGTCCTATAACTCGATCACCAACAATCCCTGCCCAAACATTGATTTTCTCTGTATGTTGAGTGTAGCCTTCCCTCATCCAATGTGGGTTGTTGTCTGCCCAGTAACGGCAATGTTGATGATTTAGGTCACCATTTAACATAAACGTTGATTCATCGCAAAACAGGATATTTTCTCTGCTTAGAACATTTCTGTCTAGTAGATCCATCATTTGTTCGCAAAACTGGACTCTTCTATTCAGATCATCTTCTAAGAGTTCATGGAGGATTATCATTTTATAAGGATGAAATTTTTACATTTTCAAAATTCTTGCAACTAATTTCGAGTTCCCTACGTATCTGACTAATGGGGACATGAGGATTTTCTTGGACAGCGAGAAGTACATTAATTTTGACATCTTCATTGAGCACATTCTGACGGAGTTACTTGTTTTACTTAAATGCCCATTTCTCCGAAACTGTTTTTCAATCTTGCTTATGGTACTTTGCGATATGGGTGGTAAATCAGGATACTTCTCTCTAAATAAACGAATAACTTCATTTTGTGTTCTTGTTCTATCTCCGTAAACAATCATTTTTAAAATTTCAATCTTGTGGGTTTCAGTTAACTACTGCATTTTGGTCGATTTTTTAATAAATGGTGTTTTTCGGTATTACAATTTAATAGAATTTGAGCACACTCCTGCGAGCCAAAGAGAGTATTTCTGTTAATTTTTACGTAATACTTTGGACCCATTCGTTTTATTGTGCTCATCTACACTACCTTTATAAATGGGAAAATGTGTTGCGTTGTATCTATCAACGCGGCTTCGCCGTGCTTCCTACTGAGGATTATTTTTTGCTTTAAATGCAAATCATTCTTTCTTGGATGAACAATTAGCAGAAATAAAACAATATTAATAGAAGCGCTATTATCAATGTCATATCTAAAACAAAACAAATCTATGTCTTAATTTAATAAACCATGAAATTGCATAAACTGTTTGTAACTTTGGATAGTTGAATATATACAGTTACATTTCTGTTATCTAATTTTTACCTTTGCATAAGTAATACTAAAGAAGGTATCTTAGCTTACCACTAACGGACCAATGCGCAATCTAAATCTCTGGATATGGAAACCTAAACTTGTAAAGTAGGATTCTATTACTTGACCGGTAAATGGGCACTGCCTATCGTGGAAGTTTTTTTTTTAGAAAATTGAACCTCGAGGAATTCATAGCATATTCACATTTTCTAGAAAGACAGTCATCTAATTCTACTCGCACGAAGTCGCGGGTAACAGTTAGTTATTAATATGGGGGATTATATTTCTATTTTATTGCTTTATTTTATTAAGAACTACATATTTGTACTTAAATTCTTCAGAAGTGTAAATGTAGTAGGGAAAACTTATAAAAAAGGATAACTAGGCACGAAACTTTTTGAAAATAGGTCCTAAGTCATGTATATCAAGACAAAAAACAAGCGAAATTGATTTTTTTTTCCTAAAATCCGATACCTAATCATTACCTTCTGAATTACTTTGTACCTATTTAATATTTTAAATCAAAATATTCATTAAAAATAGAAATTAGTCTCTAGTATTGTCTATCCGAGTAAATTTAAGTATAAACGTTTATACTTAAATTTATTGCCGATTGTTTTGTTAAATTGCTTATTAGTCCATCATCCATATTTTCGTGCTTTTTTCATTAGGCAGATGAATCGTTTTTATTTAATAGGTCAGACCTTCAGATAAATTTGTTGTTCATCTCAAATTATTAACTAGATCTTCTTCAAATTAACCGAAAATTACAGAAGCAATATTGAATAAATTATAAACCTCGGAATTTTATTCCGGAATAGCTATTAGTACGACCTTCTGTAATCAGATACATCAAATCTCACAGTCATTTGCATCGGTCAGTAATGAACTTGGCACTGTTTTTTTTCTCGCTTTTGCCTTGAAGTGATTCAAAGATAACTAAGAGCTATAGAAATACTACAAGGTCATTAATGTTTACTATTTAACGTTGAATGAACTTTACTTTGACAATGGGCTTAGATTTTTTTATACATTCCCCAGTAGTAATGGTATAGCTCAAGATTTTTAATTTAATAACTTTCACTGTCGAAAATTCCTAATGCTAACTTTGAAATTAGAATTTGCATATATTTTTTTACTTTCGTTACGATATCGTCGAAGTCTCGTTTGTCAGTAACGGTTTCATAATTCATTCGAAAGAATCTTCAGTCCTGTCTTTATTAAAATATCATGATACATACTTTATGCAAACAATGCCCCTACGGCATAAATTACAGGCGAATCTTTTCACCTGCAAATTTAAATGCTTGTATAACAGTCCGGCCAATACATTGTAAACAAGCGATTTTTATTTAACCTACAAAACGTTTAGCGAATATTAAGTCGGAGATAAAAATCGACATTGAGTTTATTCGCGCACCGCTAACCGTTCTGTACCTGATTTTAAATATTCACGTGTGCGAATTTATGGGAAATGGACCAATTGTACGACACGCCCCTGATAACAGTACCGGGATCTTCAGCGCTATTGTAATTTATTGATTTAGATCGCGGCGAGTTATTAATTTTATTCATACAGAACTGTTTCAACATTCCAATCGATGTTTAAGCAGAATAACATCTCTATTCCAAAAAAAAAAAAAAATACCGCACCATTGTCTCGCAAATTGACTACTAAACCGGACGTAAAGTTAACAAAAACTCGAATATTGAAGAAAAAATGTCGAGTTGGAAATGGAAATTTCAAAATAAAGCGGGAAGTGTATAAAATCGCCTTTTAAATCTACCAAAAATGTCAACATTTCGAGATTAAATAATAAATGTTTAATCATATTATCTAACATTTCTACGACCCAATTTGGAAATATTTAAATAAAACAGTTTTTGAAATTTGACTACGTGATATCTAAATCTAAAACGCCAGCTCTCGACAGTTAACAAAACATAAGCTAGTTTATTTTACATAGAATAGAAAAAATGAAAAATAGAAGACAAAATTAGATAAAAAAAAATAAATGTTGAATGGAATACCAAAAAGTTTAAAAAATGTCGAATTTTTTAAATTTTTTTGATAAAATCAAAACAGCTAAATACTTTACAAAAAAAAAACAAAACTTTGAATTGATAATCGAATTTTGAAGAAAAAAAGTAAAAATTGAAGGCGAACCCAGTATTTCTGAAATAAGTTCAACCTTTTGAAAATAAAGTCAACTTTGCTGTTGAATGTTGAATTTGTTATCGAACTTTGAGGAAAAAATTGAAGTTTTGAATATTTAAAGACTCTCAACTCAACACTTCTGCAAAATTCGAGTTGAATTTACGTCTGGTTTGGTAGCCAATTTGCAAGGCAATGGAGTTGTTTTTATGAATAACAGATTCAGTATGATTTACAAAGAATTCTACATAAATGGGACCGGGGATTGCCCATTACTAAATCTGCTTTTGTACTACAAATTTTACCATTAAATGTGCAATAATTTTGAGATGAACAAGTCTCCAATGATGTTGTAATTTCTGAAGTAATAATGAGGTTAACATTTTCTATAATTAGGTGCTTTCTAACTAACTTAATAGTGTCCGCAGATTATGTTTAATTTAAGTAACTAGTCAGCTTGACAAAAGTAATATTATACTGAAACATGTCGCAAATGTAATAAGGAAAACAGTGTTTTTAGTTAAACGTGTTTTAAGTGAAATTTATTTCAAGATGTTCCAACAATTAAAGATCGAAACTGTCACAAATATTATACACTTGTAACAACTTGGTATAAATATCTGATCCACTTTTTTTCTGTAATTTTCTTGCGCCATCTGAAACGCAAGCTCGTGGCGCCATAAATTGGCTCCCGAATGAAACGACAATCGAAGAAAAACAGGCGCAGAAAAAATGTTTGAGTTTAAATCCGAAATTTCGAAAACAAAAATTGCAGTTTTGAGATTTAAATGGAGATCCCTTCTTCACTCGCCGAATCCATTACTGAAACTATGCTGGTTAGCATGGAATGCTCAATTCCCAATTTCCAAAAGAAGTCGTCCACCAGTAAATCTTGGTTCAGCAAAAAATGTGTTCGGGCTGTCTCCTACAGAAATCGCGCTTATCGTCGTTGGAGAAATAATCCCTCAGTCGAGACTCGGACTAACTTTGTAAATGCACGAAATTTTTGCTGCAGGCATACCGGAGTTGGACAGGCTGGAAGGAACAGGAATAACTGTACAATTGGCGCAGGGACCTCTGACGCTGCTGTGTAAATCCAACACTCTCACAGAGACAGATTTGGTACGCATCTTTCAAATAAACAATAACAATCTTATTGTAGCCGGAGATCTTAGGGCCAAAAACGTCCCGTGGGGCAGCCAAAGGAATAACCAACACAGCAGGACACTTCAAACGTTAATTACACAGAACGGAATCAATATAATGGCCCCAGAAGAACCAACTCATCATCACTATACCACAGAAGCGCCAAACATTCTGGATGTAGCACTAGTGAAGGATATTTAATATACTTTTAAGTTGACATCAGTCGGCTCGGACCACAACCCAGTGTTGATGACCATCGGAGATGATCACGGACCCAAACCTTCCGAGACCTGCAAGAAAACAAACTTGACCATTTCAGGGAGTGTCTAGCAGCAAACTGGGAAGAGCCTGGAGAGATCATCACAAACGATGACATTAACTCGGCGGTGGAAAGGCTCGAAAACACTATAACAGATTCCATTCTGGCAGCTACCAAAACTTTCCGGCGCAAAGAAGGAAGGGAACCACTACCAAATCACTTGGTGGAGTTGATCAGGAGAAAAAATGGTGCCAGGAAAAGGGCTAGACGGACCAATTTGCAAGCAGATAACTGGACTCATCACAAGCTCAGGTATGAACTTAAAGAGCACAAGATTTTTAAATTTCAGGAACATCTAAGTAGCTGTAACCTCGAAAACTCCTCTGATCTCTGGCGTACAGCCAAAGTCCTAAGAAAGCATAGAAAACCCACCCCTCCGATTCACGGAACCCAAAGAATGGCTTACTCAGATCAGGATAAGGCCTCAGAATTCGCTGAGACTTTTGAAAGACACTGCGAGACCCTTGAGGGAGGGAATCTAAACTTCGCAGAGAGAATGGAACAAAAAGTCTAAGATCTTGAGGAGGAAGAGGCAGACGAAGCAGACGTCATCAGACCAACTGACACAAAGGAATTCCAAAGCTTTCTGCAAAAGCTAAACGTGAAGAAAGCACCAGGTCCCGACGGAATTCCGAATAAAGCTCTGAAGAATCTTCCAGACCAAGCTGTCAAATACTTTGGAGTCATAGCAAATTCAATGTTTAAAAATAGGTATTTTCCCACAAGGTGGAACTCTGCAAACGTTATTTTTATTCCTCCAAGTTAAAGGGTTTCAGAAATATAAATATAAATATAAATAATTTTATTTTTCTCTATAATGAAGCAGCCTGTAACTGGGAAATAAAAAAGATTAGAACTTGGATTCACAGGAACTTTTATTCCTTAAGTAATCCACAAAGCTATATTATTCAATATGGAAACGTATTTAAGGTAGGATAATAATAATAATTATATTTACTTCATATCAGCAGGCTTAGAGGTTCTATGCAGACATATTAATTTTTTTTTTGACATGTTGCACCAACTGGATTTTAGTGCAACTTGGTATCCTGTTAAGTGACATATAAATACATTTTCTGTATTTTTTGTAAAGAGGTCACTTCAAAAGACATCACAGAAATTATCAATAAACATTTTTATTTGTATTTTATTGATATTTCCTAGGGGGGCTAGCCCCCCTAGGAAACAAATTATAAAATGATCCTGCAGCGTACTGTCACAATCAGGTTGTTTTCCTTCGCTACCTTTAATAGTTTAGCAGATGGGTTGCGTAAAAAAAAAGGTGCCTGAAGAAGGTTTTTTTTAATTATCTCCATGGTAACCGAAGATGGAGAAGGGAAATCCACATATATTAATTTCTAGTAACATTCTATACGTAACGACATAGATCACGATATAGGTTCCCGGTGGGGGCAACTTCGACATGAAAGTACGGCTAGACCCTTTGTGTTTTTTTATAGATAGCCGAATAAAAATATGTAAACTATGAATTGTCAAATAATAAAATTGTTTGTATACCTGCGGCATATAAATTCAGCATCAATTTTTTGTGAAATATACACTGCTGCCATTCAGCGACTAGTTACAAAATTGTGTGGTCATTTGTATAGGAATGCAACATCGTTCAAAAAAGCATCAATTTTTAAATATCGATATTTTTTTAATGAAACATCGATGTCTTAAACATCGGTATTCGATAACGATACATCGATGTTTTTCCGATGTTTTTTAACAAAAATTTAATTGCGGATTTAAGAAGTCAAAATTACGAAAGTGCATAACAGACCTCAACTTAAAAATAAATGGTTTTTAACAATTTTGATGTTAATCTTAAAATTTCGACTTTTTTCCAGAAATTCCGAGATTAAAACTGAAATTTCGACTATTTTTTTCGAATATTCGCAATTCTCGAAATTTCACCTTTAATCTCGGAATTTTAACTTTTTTCTAGCAATTTTGAGATTAAAGTCAAAACTACGACTTTAATATCGACATTTCGATAACGAATAAACTTAAAACTTCGATTTTTTTCTTGAATTTTCACATTGGAAATTTCGATGTTAATCTTGAGATTCCTATACTCTGTGATTAGGTTAGGTTAGGTATGGTTTTTAGACAATTGGCAGTAGGATGTGTAATTTTAATTTTTAATTCGACTTTTTTCTCAAACTTTCTAGGTTAAGGTCGAAGCTCGAGATTAGAGTCCAAATTTTTAGAAAAAAGTCAACATTTCAAGACTAAAGTCGAAATTTTGAGATTAAAGTCGAAATTTTGATACTAAAGTCGATATTTTGACTTTAATCTTAAAATTTCGAGAAAAAAGTCGATATTTCGAGATTAAAATGGAAATTTTGAGAAAAAACTGGAAATTTTGTCTTTAAACTTGAAGTTTTTACAACATTTTTTTTTAATTGATGTTAAATTTGGTTGAATACAAAATTTTGAAGTTTTCAAAAATAAATGAACTTTAAAAATGTCGAAATTTTCAAGAATGCCAAAATTTTGAAACAATTCGAAAATTTTATAAAACACCTAATTTTGAAAAATATTGAAATTTTCATAAAAAATTAAAATTTTCAAATAAATTCTGGTTTTTCAGAAAAAGTCGAAATAATGATTAAACCTTTGTTAAAAAAGTAATAATGCCAAACTTTTTAAAATATCGAATTTTAACAATTTGGTCAAAAGGATTCGAAATTTTTTGAAAAACAAAATTTTCAAAATATTTCCAATTTTCGAAAGAGTTGAAATTTTAACAGACGAATTTTATATTAACATTTTGGTAGCCGAAATTTAGAAAAACATCGGCATTTTCATGAAAAAAGTGTTTAATGAAGATTTCCAAAAACCTAGAAATTCTGAAAAATTCGATATATTTAAGAGTTGCAATTTTAAAAAATAGTAAAAAAATTTAAAACAAAATTTTGGAAGAGATTTAAAAAAATGGAAATTTTCAAAAGAATGGCAAAATTTTTGAACATTTAAAAATAAATTATAATTTTAGACCAAATAAACATTTTCAAAAAGGGTCAAAAATATGAAAAATAATAAAAATTTAGAAATAATGTCGAAAATTAAAAAGTCAAAATTTTCAAAAAAAAGATTAAAAAATTTCCAATGATGCTAAATTAAAAAAATAGCACTTTTTTTTTATTAAATAACAGGTTTAAAAAAAACAAAAATTTTGAAAATACGGTTCAATTTAATTTGAAGAAAATGTTATTTCGAAAGTCAGCATTTTTAAGAAAAAAGTTCGAAGCCTTGAGAAATAGCTAAAAATGTCAAAAATAAGTGAAATCTTGAAAGAATTCTGTGCTTTGAAAATATCCGAATTTTAAAGTTTAAATTTAGAAATAAGTCAAAATTTTCAACAACAAACATCTACAATTTAAAAAAACGCCCAAATATTCAAAAAAAAATTCGAAAGATTTTATCAAAAAGTAAAATGTTCAGAAACTTTCAAATTTTGGAATTTTAAAACACAACGAAATTTTAGAAATAGACATTTTTTTAAAAATCTAAATTTTTAAGAGCCAAAATTTTGAAAAAAATTTAACTTTTGAAAAATTAAAATTACATTCAAGGGAAACTTCAACATTTAAAATTCAAACTCAAAATTTTAAAAATTTCCACCTTAATCTCAAATATTTATAAAAAAGTTGCAATTTTCGATAAAAATTCAAGGTTAAACTCCGAATTTGGAAAAAAGCTCATATTTTGGAAAAAAAAACCAAAATTTATAAGAATAAAATTTGGTTTAATACAAAATTTTAAGGCAGATTCAGTATTTCCAAAAAAAATTGGATTCAGAGAGCAATATGTAATTTTCAAATTTAAGCATGCAATTTTGATAAAAATTTTCAATTTTTAGTAACAGGTATTCAAAGTTTTACTCCAAAATTGACGACTTATCAGATATTTCATTCACATTTGGCAATTAGGTTCGAATTTTGAGAATCCTGTTTTTGAAACTTTTACTTTTGATTCATTAGACTTTTTCAAAAGTGCTAATTTTTTCCCTGGAAATTTACATAAAACACATCAAATATTTATAACAAATTCTCAGTTTTAGAGTTTATAAAATTCTAGATTACCCTTCGAATTAAGAGAGCACGATCGAAATCGTCTCCTGCCGCCTCTCCTGGGAATGTTCCCAAGAAGGGACCGGGTAGGCAGAGGCCGGCCGCAGGCTCTTCTAAAACCACATTCAGCGAAATGGTGACCAACCACCTAAGGGTGGCCATCATTGACAAAAAGGACTGGAACTCCAGTGCACTTGGCCGGCTTACAGCCCACCAAGCTAAACTGGTAAAGGAACGGTTGGTCGAGCTCCTGGACATTGAACTGTCCCGGTACCCGGCGAACCTTCCTAGGTTCCAGAACTGCATTTACTCGCAGGAAATACTTAAATTTTCCTAGCTTCGCTAGGGACTACAGTTAGGGGGCTCCCCCCTTTATGGGAGGGTGCAAATCTTGACCTTCTCCCAGTGGATCAGCTGCCTAAGTTGACGAAGGCCACCTTGTGGGTTCCCGAATCAACCGAGGACCCGCACGTCATCCTGGGCCGACTGACAGCTCAAAATCCCTGGGCCAAGGTAAACGACTGGGTTGTTTTCCACAGCTCCAGCAAGGAGGGGCCTAAGGGTACCATCCTTGTTTTTGGAGTTGGGGAAAGCACCCGGAAAATTTTAGAAGAACGCCAGGGAAGGGTAAGTCACCTCTTCTCTTCCCTAAGGGCAAAACTTCATTACTCATCCTCGTCGTTGAGTCGGGAGGTGGGGGCTCCGTCCTCTATGGAGGTAGAGGAGCCGTTACCCCCCGACCCAGGACGGAGATAACACAGCCACCCCCAGCTTTAGGAAACTAGAACACCCGGGAAACCGGGCGTTTCGTTTCTTGAAACTGGGGGGGCAAGAACTAAATGTCTCTGTCGTTCTGGTGGCCATGGCTTCTGGGAATGGTATAGGCTTTATACAAATAAACCTCCAACACTGTCGAGCGGCGACTGCTAATCTATGTCGTTTTCTCGACAGACATGGAGAAATTATATCCCTTATACAAGAACCGTCGATATATAACAATATAGTCTGCGGTTTAGGCAAATTAAGTGGAACAGTTTTTTACCTCAAAAATGGGGACAAGCCAAGAGCTGTCATATATGTCCCGAAACTACTACAAGCGAACATCCTACCCCAATTCTGCTCTAGAGATCAAACAGCTCTCCGAGTGGAACTTGCGCGTCGAGAAGGAAAAATATCACTTGTAATGGCATAGACCTACCTACCAATAGATTTGAAAGGACCACCACCCTCCGAGGAAATGGCAGGACTGATCGACTTTTGTAAGGCCAGTAATGTAGATCTTATAATTGGATGTGACACAAACGCCCACCATACAACTTGGGGGAGCGAAACAAACAACACTCGAGGTACATCTTTACTACAATACTTAAGTAGTACTAAATTAGATAAACTCAATAGAGGCAGTGAAGCTACCTTTGCTACCTCCAGAGGCCAGTTATCGACATCACCCTGGCGTCTATGAGTATTACCAACATTATAAATGGCTGGCATGTATCTAAGGATGCAACAATGTCTGACCATCAATATATAAAATTCAATATTTTATGTTTAGGTTGGAACCCAAACCGTACAGGAATCCCAGAAGCACCAACAGGAAGGACTATAATACCCATCTGGAAAGGCTCCTAGGGACTGTAGAAACCCCACAGAGAATCAGGAGAGTTGAACTGATCGAAAAATACGTCACTTTAGTGCGAAAAAATATCATTACAGCATATGAGAAGGCTTGCCCAATGAGAACTGAGCTTCGAGAAACCCGGGCAACCCCTTGGTGGAACGGGCAACTCGAAAACGTTGGATCTCAGGCAAACAAGCTCTTCAATAAAGCGAAGAAGACAAAATTGGTATGTGACTGGGAGACTTACCACAACCACCGACAACAATACAAGAAACTTATTCGCAAGAGACAAAGGGAAAAGTGGAGAGAATTCTGTAGTGACGTAGAGTTTACTACATCAGTTTCCCGACTGAAAAAGATACTCTCGAAAGATCCAAACCAACAGGTAAGCATGATAAAGCGGGCCGACGGTACATATACCAGTACACCCGCACAAACAGCTTCAGAGCTCTTAAACATGCACTTTCCAGGATGCCGTGTTATACCAGGCCATAAGTGACAAGGGCACTGAGCCTCTCACCCTAGAAATAGGGATTGGGAGCTGGCTGTTCAGATGGTAACTGACACAAAAGTAAACTGGGCCGTACAATCGTTTGCTCCCTTCAAATCGCCCGGGTTGGACGGTATCTACCCTGCCCTGCTTCAGTGGGGAATGGTGTAGATACAAAAATACCTGGTGCAAATTTTCAGGGCGTGTATTGCCTTTAAATACATACCCCGAGAATGGAGGGAAGTCAAAGTAATTTTTATTCCAAAACCGGGTAGACCTCAAGGTGAGGCTAAATCATGTCGCCCAATCAGCCTAACGTCTTTCCTACTGAAGACGTTGGAGAGGTTGTGAGAAAGACATGTAAGGAATAGTCTCGATATACACTACCCCTTACATTCAAATCAACATACTTTTACTTCCGGCAGATCTACCGAAACTGCGCTACACTCAGTAGTTAGCAGGATCGAGAGATCGCTAGAAGGAAAGGAACACACCCTAGGTGTATTTCTGGACATAGAAGGTGCCTTTGGTAGACCTAACTTCAATAGCATTTCTTCGGCGCTGGAGCGTAGTGGTATTGAACCCGCTTTGCGGGAACTCATACGACATATACTTGAGTGGCGAGCAATACAAGTTACAGCAGGAGACTATATGGTCAGAGGAATCGTAAGTAAGGGATGTCCGCAAGGGGGTGTATTATCCCCCCCTTATATGGTTAATCATAGCGGATGACCTTATCCGAAAACTCAATGATCGGGGTCTCTATACAATTGGCTACGCAGATGATATAACCATTCTGTTTTCAGGTAAACACGAGGGAGTACTCTTCGAGTTAATGCAAGACGCCTTATATATAGTCGAGAAATGGTGCAAAGAACATTCCCTAGCAGCAAATCCTGCAAAGACGGAAATGGTCCTTTTCACAAATAAAAGGAAATTAGAGCGACTAAAATTTCCCAAACTCATGGGAACCCAACTCGGGTTGTCAAATCGAGTGAAATACCTTGGTATTGAACTTGACAGCAAACTGAGCTGAAAGTACCACATTGAAAATAAATTAAACAAAGCTTACAAGATCTGCTGGCAATGCTGTGAGGCCATCGGGAGGTCTTGGGAGTTATCCCCTAAGATGACCTTTTGGCTATACACGGCAGTCATCAGACCAATTGTAAGCTACGGAGTTATAGTTTGTTGGCCAAAGACAAAGTGCACCACTATAAAACAAAAGCTAAATCACATCCAGAGACTAGCGTGTCTGGCAGTGATAGTAGCAATGAAATTCACTCCAACAGCAGCAATGGAGGCGATCTCGTGCCTGCCACCTCTCGACATATTTCTTGAGGGGGCGGCACAGACTTCTGCTCTCCGTTTGCAAGCAGGAGGAATGTGGAATACGGTAGGTAAAATGGTGGGTCACCGGCGCATAATGGAGGAGGCGCTCCAAAAGGTACCTATTCTGGATGCGCCGATGGACCATCTACTGGTGAAATATAACTTCACAAAATCCTACCGTATAAAAATGGAGAAAGTACAAGCAAGGATACCAGACGTAAGTATATACACGGATGGATCGAAAACAAATACGGGCACTGGAACAGGAATCTTCTTGGAAGACCTGAACCTAAATGTAAGTATTAAGCTAGATAAATACTCAACAATCTTTCAGGCGGAGATGTTGGGAATTTTATATAACGCCGAACAAATGGCGCAACTGAACATTACAGGAAAATATATCCAAATAAAGACGGACAGCCAGGCAGCCCTTAAGGCCCTGAGGAATGTGAAAACAAACTCAGTGCTGGTATGGAATTGCCACCTAGCTCTAGAAAGTCTATCACAAGAGAATGCAATTGATCTAATATGGATCAACGGACATTCTGTGAAAGAGGGAAACGAAGGCGCTGACAAACTGGCGAGTAAGGGTTCGGAGGGACAATTCGTTGGACCAGAACCAACCCTTCCCCTGGCAAGATCAACCGTAAGATCCCTACTTAACGAAGAAACTTATCGTAAACACAAAGCCTTATGGGCGTCAATAACAACATGCCGACAAACTCACGCATTCATTAGAATGCCGTGCAGGGAAAGGGCAAAACTATGCCTACAACTCTCAAGACATAATCTCAGGAAACTTGTAGGGATATGGATGTCGATTAAACAAACACCTCCACAGAATGGGAATCATAAACGACCCGAGCTGCAGAGGGTGCTTAGAAGAAGATGAGAGTGTAGAGCACGTGATGTGTCACTGCCCGGCACTAGCATCAATCAGAGGATCCACGCTGGGGGACTTCTGGCCTAGTGTGGCCAGTTTGAGAGAGGTGCATCCAAGGGACGTTCTTCAGTTTCTCAACAAGGTTGGGTGGCTGAATGAATGACCATGGACACATCAATCACGGGGATAGCACAATGGGCCCGGAAAGGGTGGCCTAAGTGCTGGCCTAAACTTTAGGCAACCCACAACGAATCCAGAATCCAGACCCTTCGAATTTTGGAAAAAAATTTAACTCTCGCAAAAAAACTGGAATTTATAAAAATAAAATCTGGAAATTCGGTGTAATACAAAATTTTAGGAAAAAATTCGAGATGTTGAGGAAAATCAGAAATTACAAAAATATGAAATTTTCAAGTAAAGAACAAATCATGTATCTGAAGACATGAATAAGTCTCAACTTATTTACTTAAAAATTGATATCTTCTAAAGAAATTGTGATTTGGAAATTCGGGTCAAAATTTTGAGAATTGCGTTTTAAACTCGAAAATTGGTCTACTTGAAACGTTTTCTGAAAATTGCGACTTTTTTCTAGAGGTTTTGAATTAAGATACGAAATTAAAGAAATAAAAAATTCGAAAAAAGTTTATGCAAAAAAATTGTCTCAAAGGAATTGAAAATTTGAAGTTTAAACTAGAAATTTTGATAGATAAGATCTTAATTTTTGCTCGAATATTTAAAATAATAAATACTAAATGAATAATTATAAATTTAAAATCGAAATTTTAACAAATTCAGTTAATGTTTTCTAGTTTTCCAAGATAGCACTTGAAAAACTTTTCTTAAGGCTTTTTCTTCAAAATTTGGGTTGTTTTACAAATTGCGAAATAAAAATGGCTAAACTATGAATTTTCAAATAATTTTATAGCATATCTGCGGCATACAATTATAGCATCAATTTGTAAAATATACACTACTCCCATCGGGTGACTAGTTACAAAATTGTGTGGTCGTTTGCTCTCTCAATTCTATGCCAACAGATGGTGCTACTTCTATCGCGAAGCGATACATCGATTTTTCAAACATCGTTTATAAACTGAACGATGTATCGATATTTTTTATGCTTTACTATCGATGTGAAAACAACAACAAACTATCGTTTGCATCCCTACCTTTGTTCCATCAATATTTATTCTGTGCAACAGATGGTGCTAGTTCTATCGTTATGCGATATATAGATTTTTCAAACATTGTTCGTAAACTGAGCGATGTATCGATATTTTTTATGTTTTACCGTCGATGTTGAAACATCAGTTTAAAAACGATATATCGATGTTTTCAAAACATCAAACTACCGTTTGCATTCTAAATATAGCACCAAGCATGGTTTTTTATAAAGAATGAGTTTTTCTTTTAAATTCACAAATAAAAAATAAACCTCTCTTCAGTACTCAATCCTGGGACGGCATTTTTAACTTTACTTGAACGTAAAGTATTAGGTTATATTCAAATTCGTAAAGGTCCTAAACACTGTACATATGTATACTCTTATAATACAGGGGACTCAATATTTTTTTCTGAACATTTAGTCCTGAAAATCTGAATTAACGAATAGAAAAATGCCGCATATTAAGAGACAAGTGCTGTGACATTTGAACGTTTTCGCCATAGAATTGACAATATGTTTAAAATTGAAATATTGGTTATTGTTAATAGCATTAATAAAAAATATTTGATACTGAAAAAAAGCATATAAACTAGCTCAATTCTTAACACAATTTTAATGCCATAACAACCTAATCCAGTTTAATTAATATGTTAATAACTGTAAAATTCGTGTTTCATATACTAATTATACAATAAAGAGCGTAGAAAATTTCGAATTAACAAATTATTGTAACAAACATGTAAATGGCAAAAAACATTGAAAAATTTTTAATCGTTTGGATAATACATGCAAACAATCCATTCGCGAATGCGAACGCGATTGCGAATCTTTGCTTTTTCACTGGAACTTAGAAAATGTTGCGAGAAAAGTCACAATTTCCAGAATAAATCGAATTCTCGAAACTTACAAGAAATATTTTGCTCTAGATTTCGTAAGAATATTATTTTCAGAATTTTCATACTTTTATTAAAATTTTAATCCAATTTTAGAAAAATAAAGGAATTTTGATGAAAAATCGAATTTTGAATAAAAAGTTTAATTTTAAGTAGTTTTATAATTACATAAGACGTTTAGTCTGAACTTCGAAAATAAGACGAATTTTAAAAAACAGATTGAAATTTCGGAACAGTCAAAATTTCGAGGAAAAGGCCGACATTTTTATGAAATATTTAAAATTTCAACATATTAAATTTTGAGAGGAAAAAATTGAATTTTGGGTATAAGGACGTAATTTTAAAAAAGATGAATTTCAATAAAAAAAACCTTTTTAGGATAAAGTCGGAATTTATAGAAAATTAAATATAATATAAAAACCTGATCTTTTGAAAACACGTACTAAATTTCAAGAAAAAGACGACTTCCAAGTAAAAATGGAAAGTTTCAAAAGCGTGAACAAATTTTGAAAAAAAAATCAAAATTTTGACATTTTGAGGAAAAGATCGAAATTTCGCGAAAAAGGTCTAAATTTAGTAAAAATTCGAAATTTCCCAGAATCAAATTTGGTTTAAATTTCCAAAAAAGTGTATTTTGAGGGAAAAAAAGTCAAAATTTCAAGAAAAAGAGTTGACATTCCTTGACTGAAAAATATTCAGTCAAGGAATGTCAACTCTTTTTTAATCGAGTGAAGGACAAACTTTTCTCCTCCTGCTCCTTGTGACGTCAGAAAATATCAACCATTGAGATAAACGTCGAAATATTGATAAACAAGTTGCAATTTCAGTTTTCTGAAATTTTTGTCTTTTTATAAAAATTCAAAATTTTCAAAAAATATTTTTTCTAAACTTCCAAATAAATATTATTTTAAAAAGTTTTACTTTTTCACCAAAAGATCTACCAAATTTCAAGAAAAACTCGTCGTAGTTTGATAAACAAGTCGAAATTTGCGGAAAAACGAATTGAAAAAAAATTGAAATTTTTAAAAAAGTTAAATTTTGAGAAATGACGAAATTTAGAAAAGAAAACCGACGAATTTTAAAATAAAAATAAATAAATAAAAAAAAATAATAAATAAAAATTCGAAATTTTGGGAAAGTGAGATTTTTATAAAATAAGAATGAGAATAAATTTGAAATTTTAAAGCAAAAAAGGAAATTTTGTGAACAAAGAGAAATTTGGGAATTTTGAGAAAAAAGTCGCGTCCGCGTGAATGAAGAGCAAGAATTCTTGGGTCTTCTTTTTGGAAATTCCGACATTTTTTTGAAGAATTCGATTTTTACTGGGAATGTAGAGGTATGTATTTTAAAAATTTCGACATTTTAAAATATCAACTTTTTTCAGAATGTCCTCATTTTCTCATTCGACTCCCACAATTTAAGTCTCTTCGAAATTTTGACTTATTTTGGAAAATTTTAACTTTTTTCGACGTTTTTACCTTTTTTGAAAATTTCGACTTTAAAATAATGATTTTTGGGTATATTTTGATTTTGTTTTTTGGAAACTTTTTATGATAGTTTCAGTTTTTGTTAAAATATTGCTTTTTTAATAGCTTTCAATAGCTCAAATTTTCAATATTTTGGGTTTATTTGGGAGTTTTTTTTCGGAAAATGTAGACTTCTTATCACAGTTTTGACCACATTTTTGGCCACATTTTTGAAAATTTTGACCTTTTTTCAAAATTCTCGTCTTGTTATTGAAAATGTTTGCAACGTTTTTTAAAATTTTGACTCGAGATTTCAAGTTTTTTGCAAACCTGACTTTTTAAATTCGATTTTTATAAAACATTTCCATTCCAAAATCGACATTTTTCCAAAGTTTCAGCTCTTCCTCGTTTCGACTTTCTGAAATTAAGGATTTTTTTTTAGTCTGGCTTCATTTTTTCTCGACTTTTTAAACATCTCGACTTTTTTGAATATTTCGAATTTCCAATTTTCCATTTTTTTAATTTCCACTTTTCCAAATTTCAACTTAATTTGTAAATTTCAACTCTTTCACAATTTTGACTTTCATTGAGATTTTGATTCATTTTCCAATTTTTGAAAATTTCGAATTCCCAAAATGTTGACTTTTTTTTTTTAATTTTGATTTTTGTTCTAAACTTGATTCTGTTAAAATATTGCTTTATTGAAACCTCTTTTTTTAATTTCCACTTTTGTTCAAATTTTTTATTATTTCTCGAAATTTTTACATTTTTCGAAAATTTCGACTTTTTTCAGAAGTTTTGTCTTTTATGTAGCAAATGGGTTTTTATTTAAAAATTTAAAAAATTCGACTTTTTTTGAAAATTTTCACTTTTTTGAAAAATTTAATTTTTCTCACAATTTCAATTTTTAAAACTTTCCAACTTTTTTTAGAAGGTTTACTTTTTAAAAATGTTAACCCTTTGTCATCAAATTTTGGCTTTTTTTAAGACATGATTTTTTTTTCAGAAGCAGTTGTTTTTTAATTTTAATTTTTTCTAAAAATTTCGACTATTTTTCAAGAATTTTTACTTTTATTCGAAATTTCTATTTTTATGTAGTAAATGGTATTTTTATTTGAAAAACTGTAAAATTCGAAATTTTTTTGAAAATCTCCAGTTTTTTGAAAAATGGGATTTTTCCCAAAATTTCGATTTTTTTTCAGAATTTTCTTTTTTGGGAAAATATAAACCTTTTGTCATGAAATTTCGACTTTTTTCTTAAGATATTGTAACTTTTTTCAGAATTTAAATTCAAAATTTCAATTTTTTGTGAAAATTTTCACTTTTTTTCAAAAATTCCGACTTTTTTTCGAAGTTTCGACCTTTGCGTACCAAATTGGTTTTCTATTTAACAATTTAAAAAAACCGACTTTTTTGTTTAAAATTTGCACTTTTTTACAAAATTGGATTTTTCTCACAAATTCGATTTTTATAATTTTCGAACTTTTTTAGAATGTTTACTTTTTCTGAAAATGTTAACCTTTTCTCATCAAATTTCGCCTTCTTTTAAGATATGATTTTTTCCAAAATTTAGCCTTTTTTCTAAATTTTAATTTTTCTGCAAATTTCGACTATTTTTTAAAAAAAATTATTATTTTTTTTCGAAATTTTGACCTTTTGGTAAATTTCAACTCTTTCACAATTTTGACTTTCTTTGAGATTTTAATTTATTTTCCAATTTTTGAAAATTTTGAATTCCCAAAATTTTGACTTTTTTTTTTAAATTTTGGTTTTTATTTTAAACCTGATTCTATAAAATATTGCTTTATTAAAACCTTTTTTTTTTAATTTCCATTTTTGTTCCAATTTTTTATTATTTCTCAAAATTTTGCAATTTTTTGAAAATTTCGAGTTTTTTTCAGAAGTTTTGTCTTTTATGTAGCAAATGGGGTTTTTTATTTAAAAATGTAAAAAATTTGACCTTTTTTTGAAAATTTTCACTTTTTTGAAAAATTTAATTTTTCTCACAATTTCGATTTTTAAAATTTTCGTATTTTTTTTAGAATTTTTACTTTTTTTGAAAATGTCATCGAATTTGTCATCGAATTTCGGTTTTTTAAAGACATGATTTTTCTCAGAATTTAAACTTTTTTCTAAATTTAAATTTTTCCTAAAAATTTCGACTATTTTTCAAGAATTTTTACTTTTTTTCGAAATTTTGATTTTTATGTAGAAAATGGTATTTTTATTCGAAAAATTGTAATATCCGACACATCTTTAAAAATTTCAACTTTTTTCAAAAATTTCGATTTTTTTTTGAACTTTTTTCAGAATTTTCATTTTTCTGAAAATATTAACGTTTTGTCATGAAATGTCGGCTTTTTTCCTAAGATATTGTGACTTTTTTCAAAATTTAATTTTTTTCCAAAATTTCAATTTTTTCCAAAATTTCAATTTTTTCCAAAATTTCAATTTTTTGCAAAAATTTTCACTTTTTTTCAACAATTTCGACTTTATCTCAAAGTTTCGACTTTTACGTAGCAAATTGGTTTTTTATTTCAAAATTTAAAAAATTCGAAAAATTTTGAAAAATTGGATTTTTTTCACAAATTCGATTTTTCAAATTTTCGAACTTTTTTTAGAATGTTTACTTTTTTAAAAATGCTTATCTTTTGTCATCACATTTCGGTTTTTTTAAGATACGATTTTTCCAGAATTTGAAGTTTTTTATAAATTTAATTTTTTTCTGAAAATTTTGACTATTTTTCAAAAATTTTTATTTTTTTTTCGAAATTTTGACCTTTGTATGGTAAATGATATTTTTATTTAAAAAATTCAAAAATTCGACTTTTTTGAAAATTTCCACTTTTTTCAAAATTGGATTTTTCTCAAAATTTCGATTTTTTTTTCGAACTTTTTTTAGAATTTTCATTATGTTGAAAATATTAACCTTTTGTCATCAAATTTCTGCTTGTTTCCTAAGATATTGCGACTTTTTTCAGAATTTAAATTTTTTCAAGATTTCCAATTTTTTGTAAAAATGTTTACTTTTTTCAACGACTGCGAATTTTTCTGGAAGTTTCGACTTTTACGTAACTAATTGGTTTTTTATTTAAAAATTTTAAAAATTCGATTTTTTTTTTTAAATTTTTACCATTTTGAAAAATTAGATTTTTCTCACAAATTCGATTTTTATAATTTTCGAACTTTTTTTAGATTGTTTACTTTTTTTAAAACTGTTAACCTTTTCTCATCAAATTTCGGCTTTTTTTAAGATATGATTTTTTTCAGAATTTATGTAATAAATGGTATTTTTATTCGAAAAATTGTAATATTCGAAATTTCTTTGAAAATTTCAACTTTTTTCAAAAATTTGATTTTTCTAAAAATTTTGCGTTTTTTTGAACTTTTTTCAAAATTTTCATTTTTCTGAAAATATTAATCTTTTGTCATGAAATTTCGGCTTTTTTTCTAAGATATTGTGACTTTTTTCAGAATTTAAATTATTTTCAAGATTTCAATTTTTTGTAAAAATGTTTACTTTTTTTCAACGATTTCGAATTTTTCTGGAAGTTTCGACTTTTACGTAACTAATTGGTTTTTTATTTAAAAATTTTAAAAATTCGACTTTTTTTTGAAAATTTTTACTATTTTGAAAAATTGGATTTTTCTCACAAATTCGATTTTTACAATTTTCGAATTTTTTTTTAGAATGTTTACTTTTTTTGAAAATGTTAACCTTTTCTCATCAAATTTAGGCTTTTTTTAAGATATGATTTTTTTCAGAATTTATGTATTTTATTCGAAAAATTGTAATATTCGACATTTCTTTGAAAATTTCAACTTTTTTGAAAATTTTCATTTTTCTCAAAATTTAGATTTTTTTGAACTTTTTTTAGAATTTTCATTTTTCTGAAAATATTAACCTTTTGTCATGAAATTTCGGCTTTTTTCCTAAGATATTGTGACTTTTTCAGAATTTAAATTTTTTTCAAGATTTCAACTTTTTGTAAAAATGTTTATTTTTTTTCAAAAATTTCAAATTTTTCTGGAAGTTTCGACTTTTACGTAACTAATTGGTTTTTTATTTAAAAGTTTTAAAAATTCGACTTTTTTTTGAACATTTTTACCATTTTGAAAAATTGGATTTTTCTCACAAATTCGATTTTTATAATTTTCGAACTTTTTTTAGATTGTTTACTTTTTTTGAAAATGTTAACCTTTTCTCATCAAATTTCGGCTTTTTTTAAGATATATTTTTTTCAGAATTTATGTATTTTATTCGAAAAATTGTAATATTCGACATTTCTTTGAAAATTTCAACTTTTTTGAAAATTTTGATTTTTCTCAAAATTTAGATTTTTTTCTTGAACTTTTTTTAGAATTTTCATTTTTCTGAAAATATTAACCTTTTGTCATGAAATTTCGGCTTTTTTCCTCAGATATTGTGACTTTTTTTCAGAATTTAAATTTTTTTCAAGATTTCAATTTTTTGTAAAAATGTTTACTTTTTTTCAACGATTCCGATTTTCCTGGAAGTTTCGACTTTTCCTGGGAGTTTCGGCTTTTAAGAACAAATTAGTTTCTTTTGAAAAATTGGATTTTTCTCACAAATTCGATTTTTATAGTTTTCGATCTTTTTTTAGAATGTTTACTTTTTTTGAAAATGTTAACCTTTTCTCATCAAATTTCGGCTTTTTTAAGGATATATTTTTTTCAGAATTTATGTATTTTATTCGAAAAATTGTAATATTCGACATTTCTTTGAAAATTTCAACTTTTTTGAAAATTTTGATTTTTCTCAAAATTTAGATTTTTTTCTTGAACTTTTTTTAGAATTTTCATTTTTCTGAAAATATTAACCTTTTGTCATGAAATTTCGGCTTTTTTCCTCAGATATTGTGACTTTTTTTCAGAATTTAAATTTTTTTCAAGATTTCAATTTTTTGTAAAAATGTTTACTTTTTTTCAACGATTTCGACTTTTCCTGGAAGTTTCGACTTTTAAGAACAAATTAGTTTCTTTTGAAAAATTGGATTTTTCTCACAAACTCGATTTTTATAATTTTCGAACTTTTTTTAGAATGTTTACTTTTTTTGAAAATGTTAACCTTTCCTCATCAAATTTCGGCTTTTTTAAGATATGATTTTTTTCAGAATTTAGCCTTTTTTATAAATTTTAATTTTTTCTGCAAAGTTCTACTATTTTTTTAAATTTTTATTTTTTTTCGAAATTTTGATCTCTATGTAGTAAGTGGTATTTTTATTTGAAAAGTTGAAAAATTCGCCTTTCCTTGAAAATTTTC
Organism: Dastarcus helophoroides; assembly: GCA_028583605.1. NCBI lineage: Eukaryota > Metazoa > Arthropoda > Insecta > Coleoptera > Bothrideridae > Dastarcus > Dastarcus helophoroides. The sequence continues at coordinate 42,833 of JAPAGP010000025.1, read as the reverse complement.
ACCTTTTTCAAAAATTGGTTTTTTCTCAAAATTTCGAATTTTTTTAAACTTTTTTCAGAATTTTCATTTTTCTGAAAATGTTAACCTTGTATCATCAAATTTCGGCTATTTTCTTAATTTCTTAAGATATGACTATTTCAGAATTTAAATTTTTTTCAAAATTTCAATTTTTTGTGAAAACTTGACTGTTATGTAGTAAAGCGGATTTTTATTTAAAAAAATTAATAATTCGACTCTTTTTGAAAAGTTTCACTGTTCTGAAAAATTGGATTGTTCTCAACATTTAGAGTTTTAAAATACATGAACCCTCGTCGTTAGATGATGTCGTTGCTTCGTCATTGCCAAGCTTTGCATTTATTTACATAGAAAATGTGTCGTACTATAATATGCGCGAGAGTAGAAAATCGAGAAAGTGCGCGAAATCTGGCAACACTGAAGCGGACAAACAGACAGACAAACACACTGTTCTGAAAAATTGGATTGTTCTCAAAATTTCGATTTTTAAAATACATGAACCCTCGTCGTTAGATGATCTGGTTGCTTCGTCATTTATTTACATAGAAAATGTGTCGTGCTATATATGCGCGAGAGTAGAAAATCGGGAAAGTGCGCGAGATCTGGCAACATTAAAGCGGACAAACAGACAGACAAACACACTTTAGCATTATATATCAGCAAGGATTTCTCGTTTCATTGATAAATATGCACATTCGCATTATATTCGCATTTCTTGCGAATGCGAATATTAAAAAACATGCGAATATTCGCGAATGAGAATGCGAATATTCGTTACATCGCTGGTATGTACTACATACACTAGAAATTAAGGGACACAAAAAGTTCTAAATTTTTAATCGATTTTCTAAAGGATGTAGCTCAAAAAAATTGCGTTGAGATAAATAAAAGATAAATTAAAGCTCCCAAGTTTCTACTTTTAAAATCTTGACCCTTTAACGTCAGTTTTTGATTAATCATTCGATAACTATGGGCCCAAATTTTTTCCGAATTTTTCTTTATCTGCAGGTCTACACAAACTTCAATTATCTTTTTTTTTGAGTCATATCAAAAAGCACTTCTAGATAATTTAATTTCCTTTACTTTGACTAACCTCCAAACCTTCTGCGATGATATTTCTCGAAGTTATCATCGTTCAAAACAAAGAAGTCATTTTGACTTTGGTAGTTGATAATTCGGAAAATAGTGATCGTGCAGAAAATGCAAGAAGAGTTATGAAAACTGCAAAGCATTATTTACAAATCGTAGTTATTTGTTTTTGATAAAAAATGTCTTTAATATCTGAAAATTGATTGAAAAAGAGGTAACAAAATTTGTAATTAGGGATAGTCGCTTAACTTGGCACAACTTAACAAAATAATGGATCCTGAAGAAACAAGACTTCCTTCTCAAGAGCCATCATATTTCCAAATAAGATCTTAAGTATAATTTCTTCCTACTCAAGAAACAGAAGCATGATCTGTAATCTAGATAAAAACACTCTTCTTGTCAAGAATCGTGCCATCCTGCTGTCACGTTCTTTATATTGAATGTAACTTTTTAACAAAGAAAATCTTAAAGCACCCGTGAAAATTTCAAATCTCTAAGATTTATTTCTTATTGTGCTCAATTTCATTAAATTTGTTGTTTTTACTAAAAATCAATTTGGGGATGAAGTTTTTTCATTTTTTGTCAAGTTTTTATGTTGAATGTATTTTTTTAAAGCAAGGTTGAGCAAGGACCCACCAAATTAAAGAGGATTAAATTATCTAAAAAAGCTATGATGTAATCACAAAGTAACAAACATTTGAAAACATTTTTGGGCTGTGGTTTTCTTAAATTTAATCAAAAACTACTGATGCCAAAAGATTTTGAATTCATCACCTGAAAATTAGAAATTTGAAGTTTTAATTTCCTTTTTTTACGTTTCTCTCTGGCCATTTCTATTCGAGATACATTCTTTTGAAAAATCACCTATAATTCAATTGAATATCCAAAAAAAGGTTATAGAGCTTTTATTACAAACGTTATTTGATTTAAATAAGTACAAGAATTATTAAATTGACAAAAACTTGAATCAGTGCTCGTTTTAGTTTAATATAAATTTCTTATTAAAATGAAAAAACTCACCCCATTCACATACACCCCGTCAGAATTTTCCCCCTGGCAGGTACGAATGGCACTTTGTTCTATCCGCACGTCGAGGTCTCCGAAGTAAGCAGGATTCGCGTGCTCCAAATTCCGGGTGTTTAGAGATGTCACAACGCTTTACTTCCATCTATAAGGTGGTCGGTTTACTTATAATCCCCCTCCCCCAGTTCGGATTGAATTCGCCAAGTGCTTAAGATGTTCCGCAGGATGCGTGACTGATATACGTACTCCTGAGAGAGGGAATTCCTGCCGCTGAAAACTGCAAGGCGAAACAAACGGTCGATTCTTACACTTTGGCTACTTAATAATGCTAATGCGGTAACTATTCAGGTCGTGATTGTGTTGAACCTGGTAATTGATGTTTTGCTTGTACATACATAAACGATGATTAGTGTTTATTTTTATCGAATTTTCTATCCTTAGCATCCAAGGATTGAAACTTGTACCTTGATAATTGTTATAATTCAACAATGTGACTAACAAGATCTTTCCAAGAAAAACCACATTTTTGATAAATAATCCGTCAGATTTAACGAATGGAAACGAAACAGAATCAGACACGAAGATCTTCCAAAAGAACCCAAAACATTGCATAATTCTGGATGATGCGAATCTGCAGCGGAGTCATTTGGGAATAACGGACATTCCAGGATATGTAAATATTCGCGAACCATTCTGCTGGAGCATTGAACTTTTTAGTGCTTATAAAAAACCTGACCGTCTTGACACATATATCCAGCTTAAGAGTCTTCGCTTTTTTCTGGTGACTCAGCTAATCTGAATATGGTAAATTCGGCAGGTAAGACGAGTAAATAACGACGAGTAAAGAGGAGTAAATAAACATTTAGCAGCTTTGGTAATTGTAAATGCAGTTCAATTGTTACCCAACTATGCAGAAGTAATAATCCATCGATGTCTCACACAATTTTCAACAGTTCTACGACTGTTACATATCTTTTTTATTGTTTCCTTCAAGGATGTACTTGCTCATCATTGTTAAATGTTAACGATTCTCATGGAGTTACGTGTAATTTATAATTATTACGAAGAGATTACTTTTATTAGGTGTATACCCAATGAAGATCAAAGGTTGATAATTGATGAAACGGATGCAGTAAACACTGACAACACCGACTTACAAAATTTTGTCACACTTTTTGTAACAATGCATATAAATTAGCAAAAGCCGCAGACAAATACCTAATAAATAAACAATTCAAAGATGACGAAAACAACACATTTTTCAAGTTTCATTTCGAAATTTCCAACTGAAATCAATCTGATTTTGAAATTTTGATATTAGAGCCAACATTCTGAGACTAATCCAGTAGGTAATTCAAAAAAAAATGTATGGACTCTTGTATCAAGATCTCGAAATTTAATTTTGAAATTTCATACGAAAGCGGAATATCGAACTCTACCCCAAATTCGAAATTTTGACTTTGAGGTAGAGTTCGATATTCCTCTGTCATGAAATTTTGAAATTAAAGTTCGAGATCTTGATACAAAAGTCCATGTTTCGGGGTGAAAAATGATATTTCGAGAAAAAGAAGGAATTTTCGAGATTAGAATGAAAGTTTAGAGTTTAAGACAAAAATGAGGCCAATTTTATATTATTTGTCCCGCTCTCCGCGTCACCTCTAAGCGAGACCAAAAAATCCTGATTTTTAAGAATTCAAGCAATGTACTTGCAGAAGCGTTCCTGCTGATGGATGTTCTATTGCGAGTCGAACACAGGCGGCCAAAGTCCTCTTTAAAAATTTTTTATTCATTGACGAAATTAATTTTACAAAAATTTCTTTTTTTATCTAAAAAACGATAAAGTCACTATTTCAGGTTAGCACAGGTGCGCCCAGAAATTTGGAAAGGGAAGGGGAACTACAAACAATAAAAATGTAATAAAAATACAGTTGCCTTAATTAAATATTGATTTTAATTGAAGCTTCTTAAATTTAGATTTTAAACATGAAGTTTCTTAAAAGTCTTTTATATCGAAATTTCGAGTTTAAACTCAACTCAATTCAACTCTTTTCTCGAAATTTCGCCTTTTATCTTAAAATTTGAACTTTGAGAATGTTTAGATTTTTTTCTCTTGAAATGTCGCTTTTAGACTCGAGATTTCTATTCTTTCCTCGAAATTTTAACTTCCATTCGAATTTTCTTAAAGTTCTTTAATACCAAAAGTTTTACTTCAAACTCAAAATTTGAAAAAAGGAAATTAAGTTTTCCGTCCAATTGCTGGCAATAATAGGCAGTAGAGACCTGCACGAGTGAGTACGGCATCGTCCGATTACAGGTACAAGTACTCGTTTGACGAGTACAACGATGCCGATTATGGCAATCATGCCGTCATGAGGCGAGTATGAGTAATAATCGGCATCACTTGGAGAAATAGAGAGGCGCGTAATTTTCAAATATATTCGTGTTTATTTTTTCTTGAAAACAGCTTCAACAATTTCGATTAAACTTTCTAACACAAGGTTTTTTGAACCAAAAAAGCAATCTAGATAGGTCCCGTTTTGATTGCAATTCTAGATTATCATTTTTTTCTTCTTTCGTTAACGTGTCAAATGAATCGATTTTTTTTCAATTTAGACATTTTTCGAAAATTTCTATATTTTTGTCTGAAATTTTTGCTTGTTTAATTTCGTTTTTTTTTCAAAATTTTCCTAAATTATTTTGAAAACACTATTACAATTTTCTGCTTTCGAACTTTCGACTTCTTTCAACGTCTTTTTGAAAAATTTGCCTTGTGAGAATTTCAATTTTTTTTTTCAAAATTCGAATTTTTCAATCCTCTTGACTTTTTGTAAAATTAATGTTAAATTTTTTTCAAAATATCGCTTTTTATTTCAAAATTACAACTTTTTTTTATTAAAATTTCGACTTTTTTAAGAACCTTGCCTTTTTATAAATGTTTGACTTTTGAAAATTTCAACTTTATCAAAAATTGCGACATTCTTCTAAATTTTAAACTAAAATAGTCGAAAATAAATATTTTAATAAAATTGAAATTATCCAAAAATGTTCGACTTTCCCGGTAATTCAGTTTTTTCAGAATATTAATGTTATTCCAAAATTTATATATTTTTTTACGAAATTCGACTTTTTGTCAAAATATTGCCTCTTTTTTAGGACTTTGAAGTTTTTCTCATATTTTTGACTTTTTTCATAATTTCGCCTTTTTTATAAGTTTAGACCTTTTCAAAAATTCGTACCTTTTAAAAGTACAGATTTTTTTTTGAAAATTTCGACTTTTCAATGTATAGGTTGTTTTCGAAAATTTAATTTTATTTTTTGAAAATTATTTTTTTCACCACTTTCATTTTTCGAAAAATCTTCCTTTTCTTTAAATTACGACGACTTTTGTTTACGTTTCGAACATCTTTTCCAAAAATTTATAGTTTTTTGAAAATGTCAACTGTTCAAAGTTCAAAGTAGTTTTTTTCTAAAATTTAGCCTTTTTAAAATCTTAACCTTTTCCACCTTTTAAAAATTTGTGCTGTTTTAAAAATGTAAAATCTTTGAAAGCTAATCTGTTTTAAAAGTGTCAGTTTTTAAATTTTCGAATTTTTCAAAATTTCCCTTTTTTCAAAATTTGAATTTTTTTAAAAATTGTAACTTTTTGAACATTTTGGATTCTTAAAATTTTCGACCATTTTTAAAATTTCAATTATTTTTCAAATTTCGATTTTTTGCAAACTTTCGATTTCTTTTTTAAATTTTCTTTTTTTCTAATTTGCACTTTTATTTGAGAATTTCGATTTTTTAGAGTCACTTTTTCTAAAACCTCATTTTTTTTTTAAAGTCTTTTTTTGTAAATGTCGATCTTTTTCCAAAATTGTAACTTTTTTGAAACTGTTGACTTTCCATTATTTTTCAATATTTTAATTTATTGAAAATTTCGAGTGTTTGTTGTTTTAAAATTTGAACCATTCAAAACTTTACCTTTGTCAAAATATTAATTCCCCAAAATTTCATCCCTTTTTAAAAATTTCGACTTTTCTGACAATTTTGGCGCTTTTCTTCAATATTCAGACTTCGACGATTTTGACTTTATTTCAAATTCGATTATGTGAAACTCAAAAAATTTATCAAATTTCAACTCTTTTGAAAATTTCGAAATTTTTTTTAATTTTTATTATCCCAAAAAAAATTGAGTTTCCTGATAATTTTGTCTTTTTCGAAGTAAATCAAAAATTTTAAAATGCAACGAAATTTTTGCAAAATAACCCAAAATTTTAACCACAATGGATTTAAACAAAATCGATATTTTCAGATAAAGCAAAATAAGAAAGTGGAAATTTTTGAAATTCAAAATTTTGACAAATGAAATTTTTCTAAATTTTCACAGAAAATTAGGATGTAAAAAAATCAAAGTTTTAAAAATGTCAACATTATAAAAACATACTGTTAAAAGTTGACATTTTCAAAAAATTCTAAGATTTTGATAAAATAAAAAAAATTTTAAGAAAACTTTTAGAAAAGTTGAAATTTTGAAAAATTTTGAATAAATGTGGAAATTTAAAAAATTGAAGCATTTTTAGTTAAATTTTTAAACATAGCCAAACTTTTTACAGAGCCCAAATATTGAAGAAAAGCAAAAATTATCAAAAAGTTCTTAACTTCCGAAAAAACTAGAAATGAAGAGTAGAATTGTTGAGAAACGGAAAAATTCTGGTTAGTTAAAATTAAAAAAAAAAAGATAAATGTCCATTTTTAAGGAGTCAAAATGTTTGATTGATTATTTTCCAAAAGATTGGAATTTTGAAAAAAACATCCAAATTTTCCAAAAAGACAATTTAAAAAAAAAACTGTAAAAAGTCGACACTGATGAAGTTGGGATTTAAAAAACAAATTAAAAATTTTAAAACCAGCGAAAGTATGAAAAAACTTAGAAATTCTGCAAAATAGTTCAAAATATCAAAACGATTCGAATCGAATAAAGTAAAAAATTGAAAAAATTTTCAAAAATCTAGTTTTCAAAAAATAAATTTTTGGAAAAGTCGAAAATTAAAAACAGGTTACATTTTAGAAAAGTAAGAATTTTAGGAGTGAAAATTATGAAAAAACGTTGGAGTTTTCAAAAAGTCGATGTTTTCAAAGGTATCAAAATTTTGCAAAATAAAATCTACATTTTTAAAAGCCAAAATAAAAAAAAAACATTTTTTTTTTAAAGACAAAGGCTTAAAAAGTCGAAATTTTAAAAATCGAAAGTCCTAAAAATCGCAAACTATGACAAGAAGTCGAAATTTTTGAGAAAAAGTTTAAATTTTAAAATACAATCGTAATTTTAAAAAATACAATTATTTAAAGAATTGAACATTTAAAATAGTCTTTGGTGTTAAGCTTTCCGACAAATCTAGACTTTTCGAAAGAGCATTATTTAAAAAAAAATCGAAATTATCAGAAAAGTCGAAATTTTCAAAAATCTAAAATTTTGAAAAAAATGAAATTTTGAATAGCTGAAAATTATGTGAAAAAAAAAGGCGAAAGTTTTGAAACAGTTGAAATGTTGATAAAAAAAATCTAAATTTTGAAATGAAGTCGAAATGATAGAAAAAAATTCATCAAAAAAACTCGACATTCCGACTTTTCCAGAGAAATTGAAATTTCAGAAATTTTAAATTAAAAAATTGAAACGTTTAGAAAGTCAAATTTTACAAAAAGATTAATTGTTCGATAGGTTGAATAACAGTTAAAGAAAATCGTAATTTTGATTAAAGTGAAGTGGGCAAAATTTTAAAAGTTGAAATTCCAGTAAAAGACTAAACTTAAAAAAGCAGAAATTTCAAAAAAAGTGATATCTAAAAAATCAATTTATTTAAACAAATTAAAGTAGAGGCTGTGAAATAGTTAATGGGATCACGTGACATATTAGCTAGTCCCAAGATAAATTTTAACCGTCGAGATTTTTTTGAACTTATTTCACCAATTGATACATCGAAAAAATGTATAGATGTCAATACATCGGATACACATACATACATACATACATCGATACGAAAATATCGAACATCGAAACGAAAACATCGATGTTTTTAATACATTGATGTATCCTGTGCATCCCTATGTCTAACTAGGGAGCAACATCGTTCAAAAAGGCATCGATGTTTCAACATCGATATTTTTTTCAATGAAACATCGATGTCTTAAACATCGGTATCTGGTATCGATACATCGATGTTTTTCCAATGTTTTTTAAATTTTTAATTGCGAGTTTAAAAAGTCAAAATTAGGAAAGTGTAGAAAGGACATCAATTTAAAGACAACTTCAAAAATTGAATACAAATCTTGTCCCTTGTATTTCAATTTTTTAAAATAACAAGGACCATTTTTTTAAAAATTTCGAGTGTCGACTTTTTTCTGGAAATTCCGTAATAAAAGTTGAAATTTCGACTTTTTTCGAAGTTTCTTCTTTTTTGCTACTTTTTTCTAGAAATTCTCAGATTATTTATTTTTTACACCAAATTTTTGTAGCAAACTTAAAATCTACGTTTTTTGAACCGAAAGCTTAACGTTTTCAAAAAAAAAGTAGACATTTTGTGTTTACAGCCCTACATTTAGAAGTTAAATTGAAAACTTTAAAAATCCCACTTTAATCTCAAATATTTTTAAAAAATGCTCGATAAAAATTCAAGGTTAAATGCCGGATCTGAAGAAGAAGCTCAAATTTCGGGAAAAAACTAACATTTATAAAAATAAAATTCGGTTTAATGGAAAATTTTAAAAAGTATTTTAAAAATGTAAAAATATTTAAAATAGCCAGAATTTTGAAAAAGAATTAAAAATTTTAAGGAACTTCGGAAATTAACAAAAAAAGTCGAAATTTTGATAAAACTCTTTTTAAAAATCAGGCAAAAATTTGTAAAACTGCCAAACTTTTATAAAAGTCGGAATTAAAAAAAAGCTAAGTCTTGAAAAATTTCGAATTTTAAAGAATTTTGGAGTCTCACTAATTAAAACAAAAAAAGAATTCAAATTTTTTTAAAAAACAAAATTTTTAAAAATTTCTAATTTTTGAAAAAGTTGATATTCTAACATTGAATAGAATTTTTATTAGTCGAAATTTCCAATATAAAGATCTCCAAAAATGTGGAAATTCTAAAAAAAATGGTAAAAAATTTACACAAAATTTTGAAAGAGATTTGAAACAATCCAATTTTTAAAAAAAGGCTAAATTTTTGAAGTAGTACTAATTTTATCTGAAGATAAATTGTAATTTTGACCAAAGTCAAGATTTTTAAGAAAGGTCGACATTTTAAAGAATGGTCAAAATTTCAAACAGGACAAAATTTGGAAACAATGCTCAAAATTGTAAAATATTGAAATGTTTAAAAAAAAGTCGAAATTTTCAAGACAATTGGAAAATTTCAAAAGATGCTTTTCAAGAAAAAATCAAAATTTTTTATTAAACAACAAAATTTTCACAAAACCCAACAGTTTTTAAAAGTAGCTTTAATTTAACTTAAAAAAATGTAGTTCTGAAAAAGTAAGAATTTAAAAAAAAATCCGAAATTTTGAAAAATAGCTAAAAATTTCAAAAAAAGGTGAAATTAAAAAAATTGTTTTGAAAAAATTTGAATTTTCAAAAAAGTTGAAATTTTAAAATAGCCTAAATTAAAAAAAAATAATTGTCAATTTAAGAAACATCGAAGTTGTTCAAAAAATGACAAATCTTGGAATTTTAAAAAATAAAGAGATTCTAAAAAAGGGGAAATTTTTAAAGGAACCACAATTTTGAAAAAGAAAACATTTTAAAGAAACTAAAAGTAGAAATTTTGGAAAATGCTGAAATTTTCATAAAAAAAATTTAAATTTTCAGAAATAATTCCAGATCTTCTAAAACAATTTAAAATTTTTAAAAAACTCGAACTGTTTAAAGTTTACTATTTGAAATTTTTTAAAAAAAAACGGAATTTTTAAAAAAATTCCAAAATTTTCGAAAATAGATATTAATAAGGGCCGAATTCTAAAAAATATATAAAAAATTTGTAATAATCAAAATTTTGAAAATATCGCCCTGTTATAAAATTACGCAACATTTTCGCCACATGCTAATTGAAGGCATTACTTTCGCGACTGACTAAGGGTTTAAAATTGGAAGTGATACAACCACCTTTATCTGCGGGACGAGGCCAAGGAAGGCCGAAACAGTCTAGGTTGCGGTTGTACATTTTTTCCCAATTTAAGCACGTTTAATTTTTAAATTACAGAAATTGATGGTCATTTGTCCATTTTCAAAAAAAGTTAAAATCTTCAAAAAGTGGGGATTTCCAAAAAATTAATTTTTTGAAAAATTCGAATTTTCTAAAGAAGTATTTTGACCCGAGAGTATTTTTAAAGTAAAAATTTTCAAACCCAAGCAGACATTTCAAAAATACGACTAAATGAAAAACATTACAATTTGTCAAATATTTTAAATTTGGAAATTAGGTTCTAAATTTGGAGAATTCCGTTTTGATTGTAATTTGAAAATTTTAATGTTTTAGTTTAAAAATTGATCTATTTCTAAAATTGTTTATCTGTTTTTAATGAATATTTTGACTTTTTAAAGGAGGATTTGAATTGAAATACAAAAATTAACAAAATTAAAAGTTCGAAAAAATTTATGTAAAAAAGTTGTCTTAAAAGAAGTGAAAAATTTAAGGTTTAAACTAAAAATCTTGATAAAATAAGAATTTTCTGTTTGCCCCAAAATATAAAATAATAAATATTAGATAAATAATGAATAATTGTAAAGATTCAGTTTAGGTTTCAAGTTTTCAAATTAATACCCGGAAAACTTTTCTAAAAATTCTTATTTTTCTTTCAAATTCTGGGCTTTTTTATAGATTGCCAAATGAAAATATCTATGTTTGATGGAACGGACTGGTCCTTGGTTATCTTCAAAAATGGAAATACAGAACTTGTCCCCTGAAACCAAGAAAGATTAAAAAACACAACAAAGGTTGCTCTAACGCGTTTCGACAGCCAAGCTGTCACCTTCAGAGAGAAACTCTGAGTTTGTTTGAGTTTCTCTCTGAAGATGACAGCTTGGCTGTCGAAACGCGTTAGAGCAACCTTTCTTGGTTTCAGGGGACAAGTTCTGTATTTCAATTTTCAAAAATATGTAAACTATAAATTTTCAGATAATTGTATAGTTTGTATACCTGCGGCATACAAATTCAGCATCAATTTATTCACACTGCTCCCATCAAACGATTAGTTCCAAAATTGTGTGGTCGTTTGTACCATTGGATGGCGCTAATTCTATCGCGATGCGATACATCGATTTTTCAAAAATCGTTAATAAACTGAACGATGTATCGATGTTTTTTATGTTATACCATCGATGTTAAAACATCGATGTTTTTAAAACATCGAACTATCGTTTACATCCCCATGTCTAGCAAAATTAATATTTCTGCAAACCACTTTTTCCTCGAAGTTTGTCACTTTACCGAAAAGTCGATTTTTTCCCAATTCTTCTTTATAAGTACGATTTTAGCCCCATACTTCTTTATAAAATAACTTTCTCTGAAAAATTTCGTTTTTTTTTAAGTTCGATCTTTTTTTGAATTTAGATGTTTTTTATTCTACTTTTTTTAAATTGAAGAGGAAAGTCGATTGTTTTTTAATTCTTCTTTAAAAATACAATTTTATCGTCAATATTGGAACTTATTTTTTAATTCCTTCCCTTGAAGTTTTTTTAAAGTTCGATCTATTTCCAAATTTAAATGTGTTTTTTAAATGACTGGGTGTAGCTAAACTGTGTCGGAACCAGTGGCGGCTCGTAGTCAAAACTAATGGGGGTGCTGCGACAATGTTTAGCGTTTTAAAATTTCGAATGAAAATCTCGAAATTTTCGAAACGTTACTTTTCGAAAATCGTAGATATCTTTTAAAACTTGACAATGAAAACTTTTGATAATATCGCGTTATTGAAAGGTTGGATTTTTTTAAATTTCGATTGCATTGCAAAATTTAGAGTTTTTCTTGTAATCTCGACCTTATTTTATTCTTAAGTATGGACTTTTCTGAAAAATGGTGTATACTCTTTTAAAAAATTTGCCTATTTTGGAAAATATTTACCCTTTGCGGTGTTTTTTTTTTGTAATTTGTTTTTGAAAATTAATTATTACGTTTTTTCTAAACTTTTACCATTTGAAAATTTTTACTTTTTCTGAAAATATAAATGTTTTTAAAACTGCATTTTTGACTTTTTAGTTTTCTACTTTTACTAAAATTCATCTTTGTTTAAAATATTTCTATTGTCAACTAGGATTCTTAATAATTTTTACCGGTTTTTATTTAAATGTCAAATATTTTTCAAAATTTCGACTTTTTTTGCAGTTTCGAATATTTTTTGTTGAAAATTTCGCTACCACTTAATTTTCCAAATTCTTTCAAAATTACGTTGTTTTGAAAAATTTTGAAATGTTATGTAATGTTTGACATTTTTTAAAATTTTAATTTTTTTCACCTAAAATTTCAACTTTTTAAAAACATGTTCCACTTTGATTCAAAATTTTTACTACCAAAAATTTAAACTTTTTCCAAAGTTTTGACTTCTCAATATTTCGACTTTTAAAAACTGCAATCTATCTGATAATTTTCACTTGTTTTCAATATTCTGGTTTCGAAAAATTTTGATTTTCATTGAAAAGTTGGATGCAAATTTCCCAACTATTCAAAATTTAACCTTTTTTAAAATTTCGAATTATTTCGTAAATTCGATAAAATCTTTTGCAAATTTTGATATTTTTTTAATTTCGACTATAAATTGCGACCTTTTCTTTTTGAAAATTTCTTCTTTTGCAAAATTTTGACTTTTTTGGGAAATCTGAAACATTTTAAAAATGTTTGCCTTGTCAACAAATTTCGACTTTCTTTATTGAAAATTTTAACCTTTTCTTAAATCTGCACTTTTTTGATATTTTCGACTTTTTTTTATTTTAATTCCCACTTTGTTGAATATTCCGGCCTTTTTTAAATGTTCGAATTTTTCAAAATTTTAGTCATTTACCAAAATTTAACATTTTTGGAAAACTTAAAAATTTTGACTATCTTTTTAATTTCAGCTATTTCAAAATTTTGACATTTTTTGCAAACTATAGATCCTTTATTTGAAAATTGTGATTTCGACTTTTTTCGAAATTTTGCCTTTGCAAAATTCCAACTTTTTTGATAATTACGAATATTTCGATAATTTTGAGTTTTCTTCGATATTCAAAAAATTCAGCTTCTTTGAAAATTTAATTAAAAACTTTGCAATTTATTTTAAATGTCGATATTTTTCCAAAAATTCGTCTTTTATTCACATTCCCAAAATTATTGAAAATGTCGACCATTTTAAAAATTGAAAATTTTTTTCGAAATCCTTATTTTCTTTGCAAAATTTAACTTTCTATAAAAATTTCAAAATTTTTTAAGATCTGACTTTTTTTTAAAAGTTCGACTTTTCTGATAACTTAGACTTTATTTTTTAAAAGTGGTTTAAATTTACATTTTTTGAGAAAAATTTCGAAATAACACTCGAATTAAAAAAAATTAATAACAAAAATTTCTATTTTTAAAATTGTGCAAAGTTTTGAAACAAATTTCCAAAAAAAACTTGCATTTTATGTACAAATAAATTGCCAAAATTTGAATTTTAATCACAAAACATTAGTTTCAAGCTGGAATATTCGATTTTTGAAATTAGTCTGGAACTTCAAAATTACTAGAAAAAAATTAAATTAGAACAGTAAATTCTTAATGTATTTTTTTCAACATTTTGATTAATTTAAATTTCGAAATTTTGAGACTCTTCTAGAAATGTCCACCCTTTTTCTCAAAAATTTTCAATAACTCCCACTTTAAAAAGTCGAAATTATTTCAAAAAAAATTTTTTTCTTTAATTTCGAAAATGTTATTATTTTGGAAAATGTTGTTTATTAATAAGAAATTTCAACTTTTTCTAGAAATATGACCTGCTTTCTGTTGAAATATTGATTTTTTTTTTATCGAAATTTAACATTTTAATTCGAACTTGAGAATTTCAAGAATAAATTTAACATTTCTAGACAAACTGGAAATTCTGATTCAGAATTTTCTTTGGTCCTACAGTAATCGTAATTTTTTAGAGAAATATCAATTGTAAAAAAGGTTGAGATTTACAAGGTTCATTTTTTCTTGAAATTTCAATATTTTTCTCAAAGTTTTCTTTTTTTTGCAGATTTGAAGTTTATTTTCCCTAAACTTATACATAACAATTTTTAGTTTTTTATTAAAATTACAAAATAAAATGAATTTTAAAATATTGATTTTTCGTTAAAAAACTTTTCAATTTCCAAAACAAATTAGAGTGCAATCAAAATTTCTACAAGAAAAAATATTTTAAAGGCAAAATCTCCAGGAAAAGTCGACATTTCAAAAAAAATTCTTTGTATAAAATATTTAGAGATAAACACGAATTGCGTAGGGAAAAATAAGCAAAATATCTTAAAGAATAAATCGAAATTTGAAAATAATTTGAAATATCTTTACAAAAAAAATTTTTTGTTTTCCCCAAAATGTTGAAATTTTTATAGAGCTTTCAGAGTTTTTTGCAAATATTTTTTGTCAAAACTAGAAAATAAAATGAACTTTAAATTGTTAGTGTCGTGAAAAAACGTGACATTTTTAAAGCAAATTAGAGGAACACAAAGAAAAATATGGAGAAGTTGGAATTTCTAGAAGACATTTTAAAAAGAAGACTTTGCAGAAAAAAATCAAAATATCCTTAAAAAATCGAGATATCTGAAAAAACTCAAAATTTTTATACGAAATGAGATTTGAGGTAAAAATTCGAAGATACCATATTAACTTATTTTTTAGAGTAATTGTAAAATGCGACATGAGTCGGATTTAAATTTTCATTGAAATTGTAATTATTTTCTCAAAATGTTGACATTTTCAAAAAGATTTAAGTTTTTTTCTTAACACTTTAATTCCTGCTCGACATATTAATTTCTTCCTCAAAACTTTTACAAAAATTAGTTTTTGAAAATGGGATTTTATTCAAAATTAAAATAGGTTTTTAAATGTCGTAACTTCGTGAAAGAAACCTAAAATTTCTATAAAAAGAAATCAGAGAAAATTTAAAATTTCTACAAAAAATGGTGTAATGAGAAGTGTTCGGAAATTTTGAGAAAAAAAATTCGTAAGCGAAATTGGGGGTGCTGCAGTTCTACAGTGCTTATACGCCAGCCGCCACTGGTCGGAACCAAGATGAATCACGGAATAGTTAAGCCATTGACACAAAAGCGGTCATTTTGAAAAAGTTAAAATCCATCTAAAGCACACATTAATGAGTTTGAACTTGAATCAGATTCAGAGTTTGGCACCCAAAAACTGGTAACGTTTGCCATAACTCATCAGGTATCTACGTACTTTCGATCGGAACATTTTTCAGGTTCAAGCTGACACGATTTTCTTTCTTTGTCTAAAGTTTTGATCTTAAACTCGAAAAGTCGATTATTTTTGACATTTTGGGGATTTTTTCTTATTAGTGATTTTGCCTACAACCTGTGATCCACCTAAAACTAGTTAATTATAAGAAGTATGGTTGTGGTGGCTTTACCTTTTTTCTCTCAGTTACTTTTATGTTCAAAATTGACGATAATCGTTTTCAGAAGCATAAGGATTCATCATCTTGTAGCTTTAACGTAAAACAAATGTCTCGGAATTTCGATAATAATAATTGAACACGAGACATTACTACAATCATTTGCGTTTTCTGAAGTTATCGCCCCCTAATAAATATTACAGGACTTTCGGAGGCTAAGCTCACTCGAAAGCTTCAAACCACAAAATAAAATGTGCTTAAAACGCTTTCCTTCTTGACTGAGGTACTAAATTAAGCTGACTGATGATGGCGTTGTACAACCTACACTTAAAATTCCCAGATATTAAAAAATCGGGGACCACCAACTCCATATTTCGTACAACCACAATCTTCACGCAGATATTCATACATAGGGAGGCTGTTAAGAGAAAGGTTACAATGAGTTCAAGTGCACGGATGGCAATTTATGAATGTTACGTGATAAATTTCACTTTTATTTGACTTGTAACGTTTTCTCTTCATTACATAAGCCGTAAACTTGACTTTATATCTTGAACTTGACACTTGCATTACACTGTTACATGGCCGCAGATCGTTTTCATCATTGCGATAAACGCAAATGCGAAAATAACAGACTCGGTTGGGTTTTTTCCGAAAAGATAGGCGGAAAACATGCTAAATCTTCTCATATTTCCAATGCGGGATGTCTAAGGAAACATTGGGAGACCGCGATAGAAGAAATAAATATGAATATGCGACGTGAAATATGGAAAGCGTGGACAATAACAGAAAGTGATATCCAACATTCGAGAGCTTGTTGTATGTATTTCAGGATTTCGAACCCAGGGCCGTGCGGCAAATTTTCTCAGATGTAACTCCTCAAAATGGCGCCCCATAAAAACTGTTTTCTACTTTTTTTTTGAAAATCTTAATTTTTTCTCAGATTTTCGAACTTTCCTCGATATTTCAACTTTTTTTGAATACTATGAATTTTTATTGTTAAAAATTAGGAAATTGAGACTGTTTAAAATTTCAACGTAAGAAAAATCACTTTGACGTTTATTTTTTAAAATTTAAATACTTTTAAAATTTTAAATTTTTGAAAATGTTCACTTCTTAGTGGGTTTTTTTTTGAAAATTTTTCCAATATTTCGTCTTTTTTTCGAAATTTTTATTTTATTATCAATTTAGATTTTCTTCGGAGAATTCTGCATTTATGAAAATAACGGTTTTTTTATAAATGTCAACTTTTGAACATTTCGATTTTCGAATTTTCGACCTTTTAAAAGTTTGACTTTTTAAAATTCTATTCTTTTTG
Source organism: Dastarcus helophoroides (assembly GCA_028583605.1). Taxonomy (NCBI): domain Eukaryota; kingdom Metazoa; phylum Arthropoda; class Insecta; order Coleoptera; family Bothrideridae; genus Dastarcus; species Dastarcus helophoroides. The sequence goes on along the minus strand of JAPAGP010000025.1, from coordinate 25,801 downwards.
TAGCGTATCTTCTAGGCGTAAACAGTATCTCATTACGTCTAATACATTATCGTAATTGGGATTTTACGATCTTTCTTACTAATATTTTTAAGTTTGAGAAAAAATTTACCCCCCAAAACCATTAGCATTATTTCTAGAAGACGTCAACTTTTACCCTTTAAATCATTTCAAACTGTTTTCAAAATTTTTACCTTTAAAAATTGCGATTTTTTTTCAATTTCCCACCATATTTTAAACTACTTTTTTTGAAAAATGTTAGGTTTCGAAATTATTGACTTTTTATTCGAAGTTTATGACTTTTTGGAGAACCGCGAGTTTTTGTAATGTTTTCAACTCTTTTTATAAAGACTCACTCTTTTTGCAAAATTTCAATATATTTTGAAAATGTCACCTTTTTTGAATATTTCTATTTTTTTGAAATTTTCGAAATATCGTCTTTTTTCCAGATTTTATTTTTTCGAAATCTTGCCTTTTTGAATATTTTGATTTTCTTCTTTTGATTTGACATTTTTGAAATTCCATTTTATTTTCAAATCTAACTGGAAAATTTCGAATTTTTTTGAAAACATTGGCTTTTCTATTGAAAATTTCGAATTACACAGTCTACAGTTTTTTCAATATTTCCATCTTTTTTTAAATACGACTCTTTCATAAATTTTAGATTATTGTAAAAATTTTTACTTCGATTGTAACTTTCAAAAATTTTAATTTTTGAAAAACTTTACTATAAAAAATGTCGACGTTATTGAAAATTTTTGCTTACGATTTTTTTGTATACTTTTTTTCAAAACTTTTACTCAAAATTTTTTTCTACTTTTTCAAAATTTTGACTTTTTCCAAAAATTCTACTTTTTCAAAAACAATAAAGATGTTTATTTTTTGTTTCCATTTTGATTTTTTTTTAAGTTCGAATGTTTTCAATTTTGATCGCTTTTAAGATTTTGAGTTGTTTTGAACATTTCAAATTATCTCCAACATTTGTATTTTCATAGTTTACTTTTTAGAGATATTTCTTCTGTTCTAAGATTTTTGATATTATCGTAAGTACTTGACTTGTAAAAACGTTACGATCGTTTTTAGTAAATTCCTCTTTTTTTTGAAATTTCGATGGATTTTCAAAAATTTGATTTGCTCTCAGTTTTTATTTCACTTAAAGATTTTAATTTTTGAAAGGTTTCAACTTTTTTGGAAAGTTTTGACCTTATTAAAATTTTTTTAAATTAAAAATGAAAATGATGAAAAAGAACAAAATTTTTAAAGTCAATATTTTGAAAAAATAAAAAAATGCAAAAAATAACCAAGAAAAAATTTAAAAATTTTGTGAAATATGAAATATTTTGAAGAAAAGATCGAAATTAAAAAAAAATTAAAATTTTGTCAATACAAAAGACAAAATTCTTAAAAAAAATTAAGATACCTAATTTTGGTGGAATGGATTGGTCCTTGGTTATCTTCAAAAATTAAAATACAAATCTTGTCCCCTGAAACCAAGAAAGATTAAAAAAACACAACTTGGTTTCAGGAGACAAGATTTGTATTTCAATTTTTAAACATAACCAAGGACCAATCCATTCCACCAAAATTAGGTATCTTAATTTTTTTAAGAATTTTGTCTTTTGTATTGACAAAATTTTAATTTTTTTTTAATTTCGATCTTTTCTTCAAAATATTTCATATTTCTCAAAATTTTGAAATTTTTTCTTGGTTGTTTTTTGCATTTTTTTATTTTTTCAAAATGTTGACTTAAAAATTTTGTTCTTTTTCATCATTTTCATTTTTATTAGAAATTCCAACTTTTTTGGGTTTGTATATTTTTTTCAAAATGTCGATTTTAAAAATTTATTTTCTTTTTCATAATTTTCACTTTTATCAAGAATTCCAACCACTTTTCAAATTTTCGACTGCTTCGCAAAATTTAGACTTTTTTTTTGAAAGTTGTGTCTTATTTTCGAAATTTCGACTTTTACTCTAAATTTCTAAAAAAAATTTAATATTTCGGTTTTTTTAAGTTTAAACCCTTTTTAAAATTCCTTGGTTTCATAATTTTTAAATTTTTAAGAAGCCATTTTTTTGAAATTATTTTTTTCAAAATTTTAACTTTCCTGAAGTTTTTGAATTTCTGTTTTTTCAATCTTTCAAAATTTTGTCTTTATGGAGCCAAAATATAATTTTCACGTTTAAGCGTACGCTTGAATTTTTGACTTTTTGAAATAGTTACTGTTTTCTCGTTTATCTGATCCCGATTTGTCCATCTTTCATCTCAAAATTTTTAAAGACTTTTTTCAAATTTCGATTCTTTTTCAAAATTTCTAGTTTCGTCTCGATAATAATAAGAAACGAAACATGTAAACTCGTTATTTTGAGCAGAAACGAAAAATTTCGAGAAAAAACTCGACGTTCATGAAAAAACGATCAAACTTTTTTTAGTTTTTTCCTTTTCATGAATATCAATTTTATCTTAAAATTTGGCTTTAATTCTAAACTTTTTTTAGTTAGCACTCAAGTTTTATTTTTCTTTTTCTTAATTCTCCTCAAACGACGTCTTTATTTTTTCTTTTCTGTTTGCCAAATTGGGACTTGATTGATGAGACGTGATTGATGACTTTTTTAATTTCAAGTAGTTTTTTTCTAAATATTTGTCAGTTTTTTATCCAATTTCCATTTTATCTAAATTTGAAATTATTTAGGCAAAATAGGCTAGTTTAAAGTTCGAAATTTTGTCCGTAAAGGGTTCTGTACTTTTTCGGAAGTCATAAGTTTAATTTTGTAATTTCGAAAAAGTTTTTAAATACTTCCGAATTTCAATTTCGAATATTCAAATCTTTTTGTATTTTCGAATTTTCAATCCAGATTTCGCACAAAAATACAAATTCGAAAAAAAACACAACATCTCGAAATTAAACCCGAAATTTGAAGATTTTGTAAAAAATAATTTAAGCTTTTTTTGAAATTGTAGTTTTAATATTTGCGTTTAGTAAAATATTTTCGCGTTATCAAGTTTAAAAATTTCTTTAATTTCTTTAACTTTATATTTTGCGTTTATTTTGAATCCAAATTTCAAGAAAAAAATTAACTTTATAATCAAATAAATTGAAATACTTGGGTTCTCGAGTAAAAAGGGATGAAAAATTGGAAATTTGGGAAAATAATCAAAATTTCAAATAATCGAACTTCCAATTTATTTCAAGGAACAATTCTTAAAATGTCTCTCTTCATTTAAAAATATTAGCCTTACTTAAACCTATATTTTCGCCTTTTTCTGAAAATTTTGGAATACAAATCTTGTTCCTTGACATCAAGAAAGATTAAAAAACACAACAGAGGTTGCTCCAACGCGTTTTGATAGCCAAGCTATCAGATACTATCTTTCTGAAGATAGCTAACGAGATAATATCTTTCTGAAGATAATAGCTTGGCTATCGAAACGCGTTAGAGCAACGTCTGTTGTGTTTTTTAATCTTTCTTGGTTTCAGGAGACAAGATTTGTATTTCAATGTTTGAAGATAACCAAGAACCAGTCCGTTCCACCATAATTATGGCTGACAATTTTGCTGAAAACAAAATTTTCAAAAAAAGTGAAATTTTCAGAAAGATTTTCTTAATAGATTTAGCTTTTTTTGATATTTTAACTGTTTTGTTTAAGGTTTCAAATTTTAACTTGTACTTATCAGTTTTTTTTTCTAAAATTTCGACTTCAAACGAAATTTAGCCTTTTTTTCTAGAAGTTATAACCCTTTTCTCGCCCCTTTGATTTTGTTATATTAATATAGACATTTTTCTCAAAATAAATACTTTAAATTTAAACTTAAAGAAACTGAAGATAAGTCAAACTTGGATTTTAACTAAAAATTCGAATACTTGACTTTTTTGTTGAAAATCCACAATTTCTAGGGAACAAAATTTTGGGATTAAAGTCGAAATTTTAAAAAATTTTCTTTATTTTCCGAAAACCATCCTAAAATTTGGATGTCTCTAAAAATATCTTGAAATTGGAGAATTTTTCTAAAGATTTTAAATTAAAACTCAAATTAAAAATATTTTTAAATTCAGATTAGAACTTTTGCCCTTAATCTAAGTTTTCAGATTAAAAAAAGTATTTTAAGCAAAAATTCCAAAAATTTTATAAAAAAACGCAATTTCAATTTCTAAATTCAAATTTCCTATAAAGAAATTAAAATTTCGGAATCAATGACAAATTTTTGGATAAAAAAGTTCGTTTTCAATGTAAATTATGAACTGTAAATTGTAAACTGTAAACTGTAAACTGTAAACTGTAAACTGTAAACTGTAAACTGTAAACTGTAAACTGTAAACTGTAAACTGTAAACTGTAAACTGTAAACTGTAAACTGTAAACTGTAAACTGTAAACTGTAAACTGTAAACTGTAAACTGTAAACTGTAAACTGTAAACTGTAAACTGTAAACTGTAAACTGTAAACTGTAAACTGTAAACTGTAAACTGTAAACTGTAAACTGTAAACTGTAAGCTGTAAACTGTAAACTGTAAACTGTAAACTGTAAACTGTAAACTGTAAACTGTAAACTGCAAACTGTAAACTGTAAACTGTAAACTGTAAACTGTAAACTGTAAACTGTAAACTGTAAACTGTAAACTGTAAACTGTAAACTGTAAACTGTAAACTGTAAACTGTAAACTGTAAACTGTAAACTGTAAACTGTAAACTGTAAACTGTAAACTGTAAACTGTAAACTGTAAACTGTAAACTGCAAACTGTAAACCGTAAACCGTAAACCGTAAACCGTAAACCGTAAACCGTAAACCGTAAACTGTACACTGTAAACTGTAAACTGTACACTGTAAACTGTAAACTGTAAACTAAAATTTTAGGCAAAATTAGCTAGAAAGTTTGTGAAGAGAGTTAATATTTTGAGAAAAACATTTGTTGAAACGGACTGGTGGATTAAAGAAAAACAACAAAGGTTGCTCTAACGCGTTTCGGCAGCCAAGCGGTCATCTTCAGAGAAAAGAAAAATATGAAAAAATCGATCTTTAATACAAAAGTTTAAAAAGAAATGTATACCAAATGTTTAACAAAAAAAGTGACATTTTATAAGATAAAAGTAAAATATTTTTAAAAAATCAAAATTCTTACGTCTTAATGCAATGCAACACGAAAAACCTTTTCAGAATAATAATAACCATTTTTGAATAAACATGTAAAAATTTTGAAGTTTTAAATTAGAGATTTTGTAACATGTACGTCACGATTTCAACTTTTTTCTTGAAATTTCGCCCTCTTTAAGATCTTAGCTTTAAAGTGGAATATAAAGTTCTACATTTTTTTTGAAATGTTGGCTTCAAATTTTCAAAAATTAAAATACAAAATTTGTCCCCTGAAACCAAGAAAGATTAAAAAACAGAACAAAGGTTGCGTTTCGATAGCGAAGTTATCATCTTCAGATAAATACTGGTACAAATTTCCAAACAAAAATTTGAAATATTGAGATTTCAGTGGAAATTTTAAATTTTCGGAAGTTGTAAAAAATCGTATCAAATCAAATTGAAAATTTAAGGAATAAAATTTAATAAAAAATCGAAAATTTGACTAATAACATAAAAAATAGAAATATTATTAGATTATGGTCGAAATTTTGAAAGGAAATTCGAAAGTTTAAAGAAAGAAGTATTTTTTATCTAACTTAGAAAGATTGAGAAAGAAGTTGAAATATCCAGAAGAATTTTAACTTTGTAAACAATTTAGATTTTGTATAGAAAGGTATGCTTCTCTAGCTTTCATGGAGAACATTTCACTACTTTAGTACAAATTGCATCAGAGCAGAAAACCTTTATTTTAAAGACGAAATTTTAGGAAAAGCAATAACATATTTTGAGTAACTTCGAAATTCGACATAAAAGTTCAAAATTTAAGAACCAGGAATTTCGAAAAAAAATTCCAATTAATCTTAAAATTTCGATTTAGATTAAAATTTTGAAAATAAATATTTCATTTAGAAAAAATGGGAAAATTTTGAGCTTCTAAATATAACTTCTAGAAAAAATTTGAGACTGAAGTTTTTACTTGGAATTTTTCCATGAAAGTTGGAAAGATTTGTGCAAAATTGTGAAGACATTTCTAAAAGGTATCAAATTTTAGGAAAGCAAAGATTTTAAATAGTAATAATAGTAATAGTAATTTAGAATTATAAGCGACATTTTAAAATGAACACGAAATTTCGAAAAACGTAAGATTCCAAATTATTGAAAAAAATAATGCTAAGTTTAAAGGCACATTTCCAAATCTTATTTTTTTTAGTAATTAAAATAAACAAACAGAGACACTAGTTGAAATTATAAAAACTTCTATATTTTTATCTTATAAAAATTCTTGGTAATTTTGATTTAAATTCTAATGATAAATGTGGAAATATCCAAAATTAAACAGTTCTTTTAGAAAAACTCAAAATTTTAAATTTAAAACAGATACTTCAGAAGACCGAATACAAATAATTGCAATTTCAAATTCGAAGTTTTAATAAAAATCGAAATTTTAAAAAAGCTTGAAAGATAACAGTGAAAAATAAAATAATAATAATAATAATAATAATAATAATAAATTAAAAATTATGAGTTGTAATTCAAGTTTTTTAGTGTTAAATCGAAATTGCAGTGGGAGTAAGATTTTGTTAACGTGGATTTTTGAACCTTTGCACCCATCGAAATAATCCAATATTTTTTTCGATCCAATTCCGGTTTTCGTTCCGACAAAAATAACGTTATTTTTTTGGTTTTTAGTTTTCGGTTCAGGTCCGTTTCGAAGCTTTAATTTGTTCTGTAAGTCCCAATAGGGACAAAAGTCTACGCACACTATCATATTTCAATCCTACCCCTCAGTCGAAATTAATAAATAAAAACTATATACAATGAATTTGAATTGTTTATTTTTAAAGTGAACGAATTTGAATAAAGGGTAAACCTATGGTTTCACCTCACCGGCACCAGCATGCTCTTATGTTAACGCAGTAGGGATTACGTGATCGGCAACAGGGTTTGAACCCGCGACCTCTTAAGCAAGTCAAGCGAAAAGGGCAGGCCTAACCAACTAGCTATACTCTCCTTGACAAGTCCGCTTTTAACTTGTGTCCTAAATATGACTACTATAAGTTAAATTGACTATTATACTTTGTTTAAAGTAGTAGACATAAACACTGTTGTTTCCTAGTTTTGAGTTTTCACTTCTGCCGGCAGTCTCCAAGACTGTCAAAGCTTTTTATATACGTTTTATATTTCAACTCCAACCATCATGGACGCGAAACTTTGAATTATTCTCTGGCGCTATTCAATCCCATAAAACGTATAACTCCCTTATAATAGCAATTAAGAATAAGGTTTAAAGTTTAAAACATCACTTTTTCGGTGATTTAGTCCATTAACACCAAATTGCTATGTTCTTTATTGGCACGCCGCATTCTTGCACTTTACTACCTAGAATCAAAATTTCGCCAGTAATCATAATTAGACTCCGTTCACGTTAAAATTTATTTCAAGCTGGTTTTACGTGAAGCAGATTGCAATAAGGATTATGCAGTATAACTGCAAATATTATACCATATAAATATTAAAATAGCCACTTATCCATATTTCTGATTTCAGGTCGAGATTAGACAATATTATACGTTTGCGATGAGCTTAACAAATCGAAATTTGAAATTCTTATTTTGCTGAAATGCACAAAGGTCGCGAAATAACTTTTAAGGCATTATGGTAACAAATAGTAACTAACAGTTGAGGTCGACAATTTTAATCAAAAACCACGCCGAAAGCGTAAATTCCATGAGTGCCCATTCGGTTAAAAATCGAATATTTGGATTTAAAATAACAAGTAACGAAATTAAAGATTTCTTCGACTTCCTAATATTTTAACTCTAAGTAATTTTTCTCTTTTTCATGAAAGTCGACTTTAACTAAATTTTTTCCTAACAATTTTAAAGATCTAATAAATTTCAAATGCAGAAATCAACACTTGCAGAAAAAAAGAAATAATGTCAAAGTCGTTTTGCTATTAAATTGAAATTTTGAGAGATTAAGGATCAGGTCAAATCCAGGGATGCCCTTTCATACTTAATTCAAAATTCCTTATTCTCTATCAACCAAGAAAACGCTTATATCTACACTTACTATAAAAATTCATTCAAACTCATTCAAAAATAGAAATAATTATTTAGATTACTAGATAAAAAGGCGATGATCTCTTTCCTGCATAAAAAGAAACAGCCTGAGACGAAATTACTAAACTTATGGAAACTAACTGGGCTTTAGATACCAACTTGGGCAAGAAATTAAAAAGTGGTATAATATCGCACCAAAATTAGAATATACCAATTGCTGTTATCTGGTAATTCGCCAAAACTTTATCTAATTAAAGAGTCTTCCGCTAAAACAATCCCTACGCCATTGTGTAAATTCAAACCTTGAAAATTAATGCAAAGTTTAATTAAATAACTGGCTGGAACGAATTTTTTATAACAGGAAACATGGCGTACAACTACCTGCTTAAAAAGAGTTCATTATCGTTCTTGTATTGAATAAATTTGAAATGATATTTTGGTTGGCGTCTGCTCCTAAATAAAAAACTCGAGGAATTTATCTGGAACCTAACTGGAATTTTATATACTCGCTATGCGGATTTTTGTTGGATATTGACTACGTACCAAGACGCATTGGCGGAAATTTTGTTTTATTTGTAAATCCCATAAGTGCGATGGCGTGTTGTCTAGATTTCATTTGGACGTTTCTCCTGCTGCAGACGGCACTTTGTTGTGATCATATGCTAATAGATGTTACAGATATTTAAGCAGGTGATAATTAATGATGCATTGGTTCACATGTCAGCCTTGTTTATGTACGAAATATCCGCATGATAGTTACATTTTTACCAACTTGAAATACCTCTTGGGTGCAATAAAATTTCCAGATGAGTAATATACGACACAATGTCATTGCATTAACATGATAGGTTTTAATAATAGATTATTTATGGTAATAACTAAACAATTGCAAAATACAAGGGGAATACAAATAACAACAGGAATTTGTTTTTAAAAATTTATTGGTACAAGATACATATATGAAATTTATTAACTATTTTTCTACATAATCTCCTGATTTTGTTATGCATTTTTTCCCAACGGATTGAGAGTTTTTAATGCCATCATCATAAAAAGAAGGGAGGCGTGTTTGCAGCCAATTGCTCACAAATGTCCCAACAGCTGCATCATCATGGAATCGCTCACCTCCTAGAGCTTCTTTCCAAGCACGTAGCCAGGGGGGGGTCCAAGGGGTCTGGACCCCCCCCCGAAATGTATGTTCCCCAAAAAATTTACAATGATACGAATTGAAATATTAATAGGAAAATGGTTGATTGTATATTTAAGCATGTAAATAGTTTCCGAAATTGCCAACTACTATAAGTTTATGATAAGCAAAATCGCCATGTAGGCATTTTAAGAAAAATTGACAATAAGCTGAAGGCTTCCCAATATATGCTTCAATCGTCACGTACGTGCAGAAGCGGTATTGCAGTCAAAGGACATATTTTTATACCTAATCTCGTTTATTATATTAGCTCATATTTCATATTGCCGAATTGCCATAGGAAATACAATACAAATCATGATTATGGTACGAGTTAAGAATTAGTCGACAAGTCGACTCTTGATCGATGTTAAGTTAAATACGTGAACTTAAAATGACTATTAGGAAATATTTCTTTGGTAAGTTTCAAGTTTTTATTTGTCAAATTTATATAATGTTAAGGTCACTAGATTTTATTCCTTATTTTTACTAATTACCAAAATGAAAAATAAAAATAAAAGAGACGAATTCGTAAAAATAATTAATGAGTCTTCTTATATTTTCTGAAGAATATTTTCTAGACATTTCGATAATTTAACAAAATTCCGAGTTTAAATTGAAAATTCTAAATTATTTTCTTCAATTTTACGTCTCTGTAAGCACATAATCGATTTCATTAATTTATTTTTATAAATTCCAAGGACGTATAAAATAATTTTTTGCAGAATTCTGGTGTTTTTTCCCAAAAATGTTTACTTTTGATTCATAAATTTTCTATATATTGCAACGTTTTTCTAAATTTCGATTATTTTTAGAAATTTTGAAAATATCAACTTCTTTTGTAAAATTCTTTTAACTTTCTTTTAATTTTTTATTCAAATTCAACATTTCAACTTTTTCAGAGATTTCTCTCTTTTGATAAACATATTTATAGGCATTTTGACATTATTTTCAAAATATTCATTTTAATTTAAAAAGTATAAACTCTTTTTTAAATTCAAGTTTGGACTTTTAATTTTCCTTTTATTTAAACGAAATTTTCATTTGAAATTCCAACTTTTGATGTTTTTAAGGATTTTGAAATAATTTAGAAATATCAAAATTTCTAAAAAAATAATTTTATAAATTTCGCTTTTCTTAAAATTTTCAGTTTAACCAGAAATATTTTTTATGATGTTCGCATTTTTTTGTTTAAAATTTTGATTTTTTTAGTTTTATTATTTCTTTTCTAAATTTTTCGCTTTGCACTAAAAATTGTGTGCTTTAATTTTTTCAAATTTTAATTCTAGTCACGAAATTTCTACTTTTAAAAAAAAATCTAATTTAAACCCAACATTTTTGATTCATCAGAAAATTTTCGGTTTTTTCTCAATATTTAAATTTTTTCTAAATATTTCGGTAAACTCAACATTTTTAGTTTTTAAAAAAATAGACTTTAACTTCGAAGCTTCTGGATTTTGTTTGATAAAGTTCTTTTCTTTTTTCATCCTTTTAATTTTTCGTCCAAATTTCTACTTTTCTTGAAGATTTTTAGATTCACCCTATTTCTTTCTAAAATAAATTTAAAGTTTCGACAAAAATCGAAATTACAAATTAAAATGGAAGCTTCTATTAAATTTTTTTTATTTTATCTTTAATGTCTAATATTCCTAATTTCGTCTTTGATCTAAAATTTGAAGCTGTTCTGAAAAGTTCAAAAAGCACGTATTTTGAAAAAATACTGGGTAATTCTAATTTTTTTCAAAATGTCGAGATATTCTAGATCTGAAAGATTTAAATATCGAGACTGAAGTCAAACTTAAGTTTCAAATTATAGTTCAAATGTCGAAGTTAAGATTGGAAATTTTTCGCAAAAGTAAAAAATGAGCACTAAGTAAAAGACCAAGACATTTATTGATTTAACAACTCAACTTTTTCTTTACATTTTTCATTATTGAAGAAGTTTAATTCTCTAAGATAAAAAAAGTGGGGAGTTGGACCCTCCCCGAACGAAAATCCTGGCTACGTGCCTGATTCTTTCAGTTACCCAAATCGCATGGTGATAAGTCGGGACTATAAGGAGGGTGTTCTAATGTTGTCCAATGCATTTCCTCTAATTTTTGATGTGTCACATTGGCTGAGGAGGGGCGAACATTGTCGTGAAGCAAAATCAGATTTCTGACCGAAAATTCACGCTTCTTCCGCCGATATGCACGTTTTGCTTCATCCAATAGCTGACAGTAGTAGGCAGCATTAATCGTACGACGTTCATGCAGAAAATCGACGTGCACAATTTTTTTTAAATCCCAAAACACTAACGCAAGAACATTTCCAGATGAAAGGTCACTTTTTGCCTTGACGGGTGCACCTTTCCTCTTTCTTTTCCACTCCATACTTGCTTGTTTAGATTCAGGGGTGTAATGGTCGACCCAAATCTCATCACACGTAACGATATGTTGCAAAAAACCATCACCTTCACGTTGAAAAGTCCTAGATGCCGCTGACGAACCTCCAGATTTTGTTGTTTCTGTTCTTCAGTCAAAAGACTAGATGCCCACCTGGCAGAGGTCACCCAAGACAAGACCAGTTACTGTCGCAAGAACCTTTCCAGCTGAGTTTTTGCCTTGACGTCTGCACCTTCCCTCTTTCTTCTCTACTCTATGCTTCCTGATTTAGATTTAGGGGTGTAATGGTGGACCCAAGTCTCATCACACGTAACGATACGTTGCAAAAGACCATCACCTTCACATTGAAAGATGGCGCTGACAATCTCCAGACGTTGTTGGTTCTGTTCTTCAGTCAAAAGACTCGATACCCAACTGGTAGTGATCGCCCAAGACAAGACCAGTTACTGTCGCAAGAACCTTTCCAGCTGAGAGGCGAGTTTTTTCCTTGACGGGTGCACCTTCCCCCTTTCTTCTCCACTCTATGCTTCCTGATTTAGATTCAGGGGTGTAATCGTAGGCGTAGCTAGAATAGGACAAGGTAGAGCACTTGTCCCCCTTTGGCTCATACATTCAACTAAGGAGATTTTTTGTAAAATTCGTTTCTTTTTTGAGATATCAAAATTTCGATTTATTTCTTAAAATTCGCCTTTTTCTAATTTTGACTTTATTCCCAAAATTCTAGTTTTTTTTAAATTATCATCATTTTTTAATAAATTTAACCAACTTCAACTCTTTTCTTATAATGTCTATCTTTTTTGTAGAGATTTTGGCCGCATTTCTATTTTGCAACATTTTTCAAGATTTCTGCTTACTCTCATAATGTCGACTTTTTTCCAAAATCAGCTTTCTCTAAATTTCGACTAGATATTCAAAATTGGTTCTTTTTTTGATGATTTCGACGTTTTTGGTAAAATTTTTCTTTTTGAAATTTCCACTTTACTCACTCGCTAATATTGACTTTCTTGGGGAAATTAATTTTGTTTTCGAATTTCAAGGTCAAGGTTGTCAAAACTTCGAAGTTTTCTTGAAATTTCAACTGTTTTTAAGATATGTCTTCTTTATTAAATTTTGTAATATTTTTCTCAAAAATCTGCTTCGATTAAACATTTTCACATGGTTTTCATTGGACTTTTTTCAAATGTCGACTAAAATATCTCTTTTTTTCAAAACTGACACTTTTTTCTCAAAATTCTGCCCCACCTCTGGCTCATACATTCAACTGAGGAGACTTTTTGTAAAATTCGTTTCTTCTTTGAGATATCAAATTTTCGATTTATTTCTCAAAATTCGTCTTTTTCTAATTTTGACTTTGTTCCTAAAATTCTAATTTTTTTTAAATTATCATCACTTTTTAATAAATTTAATGAACTTCAACTCTTTTCTTACAATGTCTAAATTTTTTTGACCGTATTTCTATTTCGCAACATTTTTCAAGATTTCTGCTTACTCTCATAATGACTTTTATCCAAAATCAGCTTTCTCTAAATTTCGAATAGATATTCAAAGTTGGTTCTTTTTTTAAAGATTTCGACGTTTTTGTTAAAATTTTTTCCCTTTGAAATTTCCACTTTACTCCCTAATATTGACTTCCTTGGGGAAATTAATTTTGTTTTCGAATTTCAAGTTTATTGTCGAAACTTCGAAGTTTTCTTGAAATTTCAACTGTTTTTAAAATATGTCTTCTTTTTTAAATTTTGCAATATTTTTCTCAAAACTCTGCTTTGGTTGAATATTTTCACACATTTTTCATTGGACTTTTTTGACATTTCGACTGAAATATTTTTTTTTATCAAAACTGACACCTTTTTCTCAAAATTCTGGCCCACCTCTGGCTCATACATACAACTGAAGAGACTTTTTGTAAAATTCATTTCTTCTTTGAGATATCAAAATTTCGATTTATTTCTCCAGATTTGCCTTTCTCTAATTTTGACTTTGTTCCTAAAATTCTAGTTTTTTTAATTATCGTCACTTTTTAATAAATTTAATGAACTTCAACTCTTTTCTTACAATGTCTATCTTTTTTTTGTGGAGATTTTGACCGTATTTCTATTTCGCAACATTTTTCAAGATTTCTGCTTACTCTCATAATGTCGACTTTTTTCCAAAAATCAGCTTTCTCTAAATTTCGACTAGATATTCAAAATTGGTTCTTTTTTTTAAAGATTTCGACGTTTTTGGTAAAATTTTTCTTTTTGCAATTTTAACTTTACTGCTTAATATTGACTTTATTGGGGAAATTAATTTTGTTTTCAAATTTCAAGTTTATTGTCAAAACTTCGAAGTTTTCTTGAAATTTCAACTATTTTTAAAATATGTCTTTTTTATTAAATTTTGCAATATTTTTCTCAAAAATCTGCTTTAATTAAACATTTTCACACGTTTTTCATTGGACTTTTTTGAAATTTCGACTAAAATATTTCTTTTTTTCAATACTGTCACATTTTTCTCAAAATTCTGGCCCACCTCTGGCTCATACATTCAACTGAGGACACTTTTTGTAAAATTCGTTTCTTCTTTGAGATATCAAAATTTCGATTTATTTCTCAAAATTCGCCTTTCTCTAATTTTGACTTTGTTCCATAAATTCTAGTTTTTTTTTTAATTATCATCACTTTTTAATAAATTTAATGAACTTCAAACTCTTTTCTTACAATGTCAATCTTTTTTTGTGGAGATTTTGACCGTATTTCTATTTCGCAACATTTTTCAAGATTTCTGCTTACTCTCACAATGTCGACTTTCTTCCAAAAATCAGCTTTCTTTAAATTTCGACTAGGAATTCAAAATTGGTTCTCTTTTAAAGATTTCGACGTTTTTGTTAACATTTTTCCCTTTTAAATTTCCACTTTACTCCCTAATATTGACTTTCTTGGGGAAATTAATTTTGTTTTCGAATTTCAAGTTTATTGTCGAAACTTCGAAGTTTTCTTGAAATTTCAACTGTTTTTGAACTATGTTTTCTTTATTAAATTTTGCAATATTTTTCTCAAAAATCTGCTTTGATTAAACATTTTCACACGTTTTTCATTGGACTTTTTTGAAATTTCGACTAAAATATTTCTTTTTTTCAATACTGTCACATTTTTCTCAAAATTCTGGCCCACCTCTGGCTCATACATTCAACTGAGGAGACTTGTTGTAAAATTCGTTTCTTCTTTGAGATATCAAAATTTCGATTTCTCTCTCAAAATTCGCCTTTTTCTAATTTTGACTTTGTTCCTAAAATTCTAGTTTTTTTTTAATTATCATCACTTTTTAATAAATTTAATGAACTTCAACTCTTTTCTTACAATGTCTTTTTTTTGTGTGGAGATTTTGACCGTATTTCTATTTCGCAACATTTTTCAAGATTTCTTCTTACTCCCATAATGTCGACTTTTATCCAAAATATGCTTTCTCTAAATTTCGAATAGATATTCAAAATTGGTTCTTTTTTTTAAAGATTTCGACGTTTTTGGTAAAATTTTTCTTTTTGAAATTTTCACTTTACTCCCTAATATTGACTTTCTTGGGAAAATTAATTTTGTTTTCAAATTTCAAGTTTATTGTCGAAACTTCGAAGTTTTCTTGAAATTTCAACTGTTTTTAAAATATGTCTTCTTTATTAAATTTTGCAATATTTTTCTCAAAAATCTGCCTTGATTGAACATTTTCACACGTTTTTCATTGGACTTTTTTGAAATTTCGACTAAAATATTTCTTTTTTTCAAAACTGACACTTTTTTCTCAAAATTCTGACCCATTCCTGGCTCATTCATTCAACTGAGGAGACTTTTTGTAAAATTTGTTTCTTCTTTGAGATCAAAATTTCGATTGATTTCTCAAAATTCGCCTTTTTCTAATTTTGACTTTGTTCCATAAATTCTAGTTTTTTTTTTAATTATCATCACTTTTTAATAAATTTAATGAACTTCAACCCTTTTCTTACAATATCTATGTATTTTTGTGGAGATTTTGGCCGTATTTCTATTTCGTAACATTTTTCAAGATTTCTGCTTACTCTCATAATGTTGACTTTTTTCCAAAAATCAGCTTTCTCTAAATTTTGAATTGATATTCAAAAGTTGGTTCTTTTTTTAAAGATTTCGACGTTTTTGGTAAATTTTTCCCTTTGAAAGTTCCACTTTACTCCCTAATATTGACTTTCTTGGGGAAATTAATTTTGTTTTCGAATTTCATGTTTATTGCCCAAACTTCGAAGTTTTCTTGAAATTTCAACTATTTTTAAAATATGTCTTCTTTATTCAATTTTGCAATATTTTTCTCAAAATTTGCTTTAATTGAACATTTTCACACGTTTTTTTATTGGACTTTTTTGAAATTTCGACTGAAATATTTCTTTTTATCAAAACTGACACTTTTTTCTCAAAATTCTGACCCACCTCTGGCTCATTCATTCAACTGAGGAGACTTTTTGAAAAATTTGTTTCTTTTTTGAGATCAAAATTTCGATTTATTTCTCAAAATTCGCCTTTTTCTAATTTTGACTTTGTTCCATAAATTCTAGTTTTTTTTAATTATCATCACTTTTTAATAAATTTAAGTTTATTGTCGAAACTTCGAAGTTTTCTTGAAATTTCAAAAATATCATCATTTTTTAATAA
Source organism: Dastarcus helophoroides (assembly GCA_028583605.1). Taxonomy (NCBI): domain Eukaryota; kingdom Metazoa; phylum Arthropoda; class Insecta; order Coleoptera; family Bothrideridae; genus Dastarcus; species Dastarcus helophoroides. The sequence goes on along the minus strand of JAPAGP010000025.1, from coordinate 9,454 downwards.
ATTTAACCAACTTCAACTCTTTTCTTACAATGTTTATCTTTTTTTGTGGAGATTTTGATCGTATTTCTATTTCGCAACATTTTTCAAGATTTCTGCTTACTCTCATAATGTCGACTTTTTTCCAAAAACCAGCTTCCTCTAAATTTCGAATAGATATTCACAATTGGTTCTTTTTTTGAAAATTTCGCCGTTTTTGGTAAAATTTTTCTTTTTGAAATTTCCACTTTATTCCCTAATATTGACATTTTTGGGGAAATTAATTTTGTTTTCGAATTTCAAGTTTATTGTCGAAACTTCGAAGTTTTCTTGAAATTTTAACTGTTTTTAAAATATGTCTTCTTTATTAAATTTTGCAATATTTTTCTCAAAAATCTGCCTTGATTAAACATTTTCACACGTTTTTCATTGGACTTTTTTGAAATTTCGACTAACATATATCTTTTTTTCAAAACTGACACTTTTTTCTCAAAATTCGTATTTTTTTTTTTTGTTTTCAAGACGAATTTATTCCTGAAATTGGATTTCTTTTATCAGAATTCGACTTTCTTGAAATTTCGAATTTTTATCTCAAAATTAATTGTTTTATTTTCCGAATATTTCGAATTTTCTTTAAATTTTGATTTTCTGTACATTTCGGTTTATTTATCAAGATTTATCTTTGTCCTTAAAATTTGATCGATCTTTTGATAAAGTAAAAATATTTATGTGGAAATTTTGTTGATGATTTTTTTGAAAATTTTGTAAATTTTTTAAGACAAACAATCCGAGAAAATTCTTCCTGGAATTGTCTATAACTGAAATTCAATTTTCTGAAAATTACAACTTGTTTCCCAAAATTTCGAAGTTTATCTCAATATTGGACATTTTCTGACTTAGAGTGATGGACTGATTAGGACGCAAGTCTGCTTCTGATTCAAGCAGTCAAGGAAAAATTGGAAAATTTCATTTTTTTCGAAATTCGTTCTTTTTCAAAAATTTCGATAAAATTTAACTCTCTGAAAAATTTCGAGTGTTTATTATATTTCGACCATTTTCTCAAAATGTCGATCCTTTAATCAAAATCTCGAATTTTTATTTTTTAAATTCATTTTTGTTCTTAAAGAGGAAAAAATTGGAAATTTTCAGAAAAAACACGAATTTGAAAAATCAAAATTTCTATATTTTTCTCGAAATCCATCTTTTTTTGAAAATTTCAAATTTATTCCGAAATTCAATCCTGTATGCTCCCGGAAATCTGAATATTGCTCCTCTAAATTTGTCTTCTTCTTAAAATTTTCACTTTTTTTCACGATTCGTTTTTTTTTTTCACAAACGACTATTCCCAAAATTGTACCTTTTTCTTAAAATTTGACTTTTTTCGGAACATTTCGATCTTTTGTTTCATTTGGTAGTTTTAGAAATTTCGACTGTTTCTCCGGGATTTCATTTTTTTTTTTCGAAACTTTTTTTCATCAACATCGGAAAATTTTGATCTTTTAGACTTTGATTTATCAGAAATTTTGACTGGTTTCTTTAAGTTCGCGTTTTGCTGAATATTTTTATCTTAGTCTAAAAATTCGATATTTCCGGAAATTACGACTTTTTCTCATAAAATCAGTTTGAATTCGTCTTTTTCGAAATTTCTACTTTATTCTCAAAATTCTACTTTTTAGACTCTTCTCTCAAAAATCATTTAATTTTTGTTAAAATTCTGCCATTTTTTTAAATATTTTCATATTTCGCTTTATTTTCGAAATCTCGACATTAATTTCAAGATCAATTAAGATTTAGTTTCTGGAAATGTCGACTTTTTTCTCGAAATTGACTCTTCCTTGAAATTTCTTTTTTCTGAAATTCGTCTGTTTTCTCAAAATTAGATTGGCATGTTATCAAAAATTAATAATGTTGAGAAAAATATTTTCGGTAATTTCAAGAAAACGATTTCTTGCACATTAAATTTCATTATTGAAATTTAGATATTATTTCAAAATTGGAAGGAAAAAGCAAAAATTTCGAGTAGAATGTTTTTGAAAATTCCAAATTTTTTCCCAATATTCGACTTTTGGAAATATTTTGACATTTTTTGGAGTTTTCAACATTTTTGCAAAAAGTAGAAAGGTAGACTTTGTATTCCAAATTTGGTTTTCTAAATAAAACGACTTTCCCAAAATTGGTTTTTTGATCGAAATTAGTCGCTTTCAAAATTGCGACTTTATTTTAAAAAATCTACTTTTTCTCTCAAAATTGAGCTTTATTAGAAACTTTGAAATCTCTTATAGAAATTCTTATAGAAATTTCGACCTTTTTTTTTTATTTTTCGAAGATATTTTTCAAAAATCATTATTTTTTTTTCAAAATCCATATTTTTATATTCAGTTTTTTCTGAATGTTTATTTTTCTTTTTTAAATTTCCGAAAATTTCATGTTTTTCAAAATGTGTCTTATTCTCGAAATTTTAACTTGTACTTCAATATGCGATGTTTCTGGAGGATTTCCACTAATGGTGAAAAATTTTCTCAAAATTTCATCTTTTTCAGAAAGTTGCTTTTTTTCAAAAAATTCGACCTTCGTAAAAATATTTTTTTCAAATTTTCAACTTTTTTTGAGATTTTTCGAAAGGTTAGTTTTTTATTTTAAATACGATTTTTTTAACAATCCAAGTTTTTTCCAAAATTATTTTTTTTTCTCGAAATTCGTCTCTTTCGAAATTATTCTTAAAAATTCAACGTTTGCCCCCAAAGCTTTCTTTTGGAAATTTTCACTTTTCTTAAAGAAATTTTTACCTTTTTTGTGACATTTCGACGATATTTTTCAAAAGTCGTTATTTTTTCGAAATTCATTGTTTTAATATCCGAATTATTGTAAAAAGGTCTTTATTTTTAAATGTAATTTTCCGAAAATTTATTGTTTCTCAAAATGTGTCTTAATCTCGAAATTTTGACAAAATACTATGTTTCTGAAAATGGCTACTCACAATGGAACAGTTTCTCAAAATTTCGACTTTTTTTTCAAATTTCTTTACTTTCCCAAAAGTGGATTGACATTTTAATGAAAATCTAAATATTCTGAGAATAACGTTTTTGGGAAATTCGAAAAAAGATTTGTTATGATTTTCAAGATTAGGACAAAAACTGAAATAAAGTAAAAATTCTGAGTAAAATATTTTTGGAGGCTGATTTTTTTTCTCTAAATTTGACTTTTTAAAATTTCGATTTATTTTTATTCGAAATTTCGACAGTTTTCAAAATTTTGGAAAAGATTCGGTTTTTATTTTAAATTCAATTTTCTGACTGTTTTCCCAAAGTTTGTCTATATTTTAAAATTTCAAATTTAATCTGAAAATTCGATCGTTTAATTCATGTAGTTAAGTGTAAATATGCATATTTAGCCGGCATTTTCCGGTTTTCTTTTTAAAAAAAAATTGAAATACAGAACTTGTCCCCTGAAACCAAGAAAGATTAAAAAACACAACAAACGCTGCTCTACAGGATATGCTTCTTACGGGATTGGACCGTGTCCAGTTTGAAATCAAATTATAGAAAAAGAAAGGAAATCTTGTCAACATTTAAAATTTTTAAAAAATCCTAAGGTAAAAGCATTGGTAATGGGCATTGTCCGGTAGTGGGCACTTTCAACTTTGAAAGATTATAGTACAGGATATATTTCTTCTGGGATTGGACCGTATCAAAGAACTACTAAAAGTGTTCGACGTTTCGCCCACCATCGTAGGGGGCTTCTTCAGGAACAAATAAAAGAAAAATAAATAAAAAGAGAAATATAAAGGAATATGCAAAAATGTAAAGGCCAATTTCAAAACATCAGAGCACGGTAACTCAGTATGTCCACAATACCAGAGACGAAACTGTTCTGAATTGAAAATTGGTACAAAGGATAAGAAAGTTTAGACAGAAGAGCACGGTAACTCAGTATGTCCACCATACCAGAGGCGAAATTCTTCTGAATTGAAAAATTGGTACAAAGAATAAGAAAGTGTAGACAGAAGAGCACGGTAACTCAGTATGTCCACCATACCAGAGGCGAAACTCTTCTGAATTGAAAATTGGTACTTGTTTATACTTGTTTACTTGTTTATAGAAGCTGCCATTGAAAGAAAAATAAGTCGATGTGAGGCATATTTCAGTTAAATCAACTAGAGAATCTGCATTCTCTTTGCCTGAAAGTAATTGACGAATTATCGTCATGGAGTCTGAAACTGGAACATTAGTGAATAGTGAAGGGACGTCAAAACTTACCAGGAAGTCGTTGGGGTCTAGGGCTAATTAGGACAACAATTCGTCAAAGTGTTTAGGATTTAGGACGTATGATGATGTATTTTTGGTATATGACTTGAGGATGTTAGATAAATATTTCGAGACATTGTAGGTAGGTGAATTTATCGTGCTGACAATGTGCCTAAAAGGAATATTGGGTTTGTGAATTTTGGGGAGACCATAAAGACGAGGTGGTTTGGATTCTCTCGGAACAAGATGACTGAGAGTGTCTGCGGACAAATTTGAGGATTTTACCTTGGACTTGAGTTCGCGTACAGTTTTGCTTGTTGGGTCCCGAGGAAGAGGAATGTAGGATCCGTCATTCAACAGAGAGTTAATTTTGGATAAATACTCGGAATTATCCAAGATGAGAGTTGCATTACCTTTATCAGCCGAGAAAATAGTGATTGAAGAATCTGTTTATAGGGTTTTTAGGGCACATCTTTCTTCTCTAGAAATTTTGGACTTTGTTGGTTTGGCATGTTTTAGTATTTTTGTAGTTTGAAAACGAATGGGATCTGCTGCCTCCTTGGGGAGAGTTCTGATGGAAGACTCTACTGCACTGATTGTTTCCTCAGTTGGAATTTTTCTTGGGGGGGGGGGCAGCAAAATTCAGTTCTTTAGATAAGATGGTATGTTCGTTATCCGACAGTGGACGGGAAGACAAATTGACCACCGTTTTTGAGACTAAACTATAAATTTTAGTTACATACTTTATATACTTTATTTCTGTATTTCAATTTTGAAGACATCTAAGGACCAGTCCGTTCCGCCAAATTCTTTTATTTAATTAATTTCTTACAAGAATTGTTGCCCCTTCCTGCCTACGCCCATGTCACTCCATCTTTGCTTGTTTAAATTCAGGAGTGTAATGATCAGTGGGGGTTGGCGTATAGGCACTGTGGAACTGCAGCACCCGCAAATTCTCTTAAGAGTTTTTTCTTAAAATTTTCTGAACACTTTTTATTTCACAATTTTTTGCAGACATTTTTAATTTTCTCTGATTTCTATTCACAGAAATTTTATTTTTCTTGCACGAAGTTACGACATTTAAAAACCTATTTTATTTTTAATTTCGATCAAAATCACATTTTCAAAAACTAATTTTTCTAAAAGTTTTGAGAAAGAAATCAATATTTCGAGCAGGAATTAAAATATTAAGAAAAAAACGCAAATTTCTTTAAAAATGTCAACATTTTAAGAAAATAACTACAATTTCACGAAAAAATCTAAATCCAACTTATCTCCCATTTTACTTTTTCTCCAAAAAATAACTTAATACGGTATCTTTGAATTTTTACCTCTAATCTAAGTTTCTATAAAAATTTTGAGTTTTTTTCAGATATTTCGATTTTTTTTAGGAAATTTTAATTTTTTCTGCAATTTTTTCTAAATATTTTATTAAAAAAAATCTTTCATTTTTCTTGAAAGTGTTGTTCTTAAAATTTCTTCTAGAAATTCCAACTTCTCTAGATTTTTCTTTGTGTTACTCTAATTTGGTTTAAAAATGTCAAGTTTTTTCACGACACTTTGACAATTTCAAGTTCGTTTTATTTTGTAGTTTTGACAAAAAAATGTTTAGAAAAACCCCTGAAAGCTTTATAAAAATTTCAACATTTTGGGAAAAACAAAAAATTTCGACCTTTTTGTAAAGATATTTTAAATTTTTTTTTCAAATTTCGATTTTTTCTCTAAAAAATTTTGTTTTTTTTCCTACGCAATTTGTGTTTGTCTCTAAACATTTTATACAAAGAAATTTTTTTAAATTTCGACTTTACCTGGATGATTTCTCTCTAATTTATTTTGGAAATTTAAGTTTTCTAAAGAAATTTTAATATTTTAAAGTACATTTTATTTTCTAATTTTGATAAGAATCTGAAAATTATTACGTATAAGTTCAGAGAAAATAAACTTCAAATCTGCATAAAAATAAGAAAACTTCGAGAAAAACGTTGAAATTTCAAGAAAAATGAACCTTGTAAATTTCAACCTTTTTTATAATTTGATATTTTTCTAAAAACTTGCTACTGGTGCAGGACCAAAGGAAATTCTGTATCACAATTTCCATTTTTTCTAGAAAGGTTAAATTTATTCTTGAAATTGGCAGGTTCGAATTTAAAATTCAAATTTCGATAAAAAAAGAGCATAATTTAAAAATTAAACTCAAAATTTCAAGCGAAAGCAGATCATATTTCTAGAAAAAGTTGAAATTTCTTATTAGTAAACAACCTTTTTTAAATAAAAAAAAATTACATTTTCGGAATTAAAGAAAGAAAAACATTTTTTGAAATAAATTAATTGTCAAAAATATTCTCCTAATTTCGACTTTTAAAGTGGGAATTACTGAAATTTTTGAAAAAAAAGGGTCAACGTTTCTGAAAGAGTCTCAAAATTTTTTTAAAAATTAATCAAATTGTTGAAAAAAAATCATTTAACAATTTACTGTTTTAATTTAATTTTTTTCTAGTAATTTTGAGATTCCAGAGAAATTTCAAAAAATCAAATATTCCAGCTTGAAGCCAATTTTTTGTGACTAAAATTCAAATTTTGGCCATTTATTTGTACATAAAATGCAAGTTTTTTTTTGGAATTTTGTTTTCAAAGCTTTGCTCAATTTTAAAAATAGAAATTTTTTGTTATTAATTTTTTTTAATTCGAGTGTTATTACGAAATTTTGTCTCAAAAAATATAAATTTAAAAAGAAAAACATTACACTTTAAAAATAAAGCTAAAATTTTTAAAAACAAATTTCAATTTTTAAAATGGTCGACATTTTCAATAATTTTGGGAATGATAAATAAAAGACGAATTTTTGGAAAAATATCGACATTTAAAATAAATTGCAGAGTTTTTAATTAAATTTTCAAAATAGTAAAATATTTTGAATATTGGAGAAAACTCAAAATTATCGAATAATTCGTAATTATCAAAAAAGTTGAAATTTTGGAAAGGTAAAATTGTGAAAAAAGTCGTAATTTTAATAGTTCAAGTTTAAAATGAATCTTTTCTTTTAAGTCGAAGATTTAATTGGAAATGTTTAAGAAAGGTATAAGTAACATTTTTAAAAAGTTCAATCTTTTCAAAAAAAAGTCAAGTTTTCAAAAAGAGTCGAAATTTTGAAAAAAAAAGTCCGAAGTTTTGAAATGGAGTCGAAATTTCACCAAATAAAAGCTTTAGGAAATGTCTGACCTAAAAAAAAATTCAATTTTCAAATAAAGGATCAACAGTTTGCAAAAAATGCCAAAATTTTGAAAATAATTGAAATTAAAAAAATAATAAAATTTTAAGTTTTCCAAAAATTTTAAATTTTAGAAAATGGCTAGAATTTTAAAAAACTCGAACATTTGAAAAAGACCAGAATTTTCAAAAAGTGGGAATTAAAATAGAGTCAAAAATTTCAAAAAAGGTGCAGATTTAAGAAAAGATTAAAATTTTCAATAAAGAAAGGTCGAAATTTGTTGACAATGCAAAAAATTTTCAAAATCTTTGAAATGTGCAAAAAAAGTCAAAATTTTGGAAAACAAGAAATTTTCAAAAAGAAAAGGTCGAAATATATAGTCGAAATTAAAAAAATAATCAACATTTGCAAAAGAATTTGAGAATTTTTATCGAATTTACGAAATAATTTGAAATGTTAAAAATGTTTAAATTTTGAATAGTTTGGAAATTTGCACTCAACTTTTCAATAAAAATCAAAATTTTCGAAACCAGAATATTGAAAACAAGTGAAAATTATCAGATAGATCGACGTTTTCAAAAGTCAAAATATTGAGAAGTTAAAATTTTGGAAAAAGTTGAAATTTTTGGTAGTTAAAATTTTAAATCAAAGTGGAACATTTTTTTGAAAAGTTGAAATTTTAGGTCAAAAAAATTATTTAAAAAAATGTCAAACATTTCATAACATTTCAAAATATTCAAAAAAAATCGAAATTTTGAAAGAATTTTCAACAAAAAAAATCAAAAAAATTATCGAAAGTGCAAAAAAAAGTCGAAATTTTGAAAAATAATTGACATTTAAATAAAAACCAGTCGAAATTATTAAGAATCGAAATTTTCAATAAAAAAATTATAATTTTCCAAAAATAATCATAAACGAAGATGAAATTTAGTAAAAAGTCGAAAATTTAAAAAATCAAAAGTCCAAATTTGAAAAAATTTACAATTTCCTAAAAAGTAAGAATTATCAAACGATAAAAATTTAATTTTGTAATACAGTCGAAATTTGAAAAAAAATTCAACCTTTCAAAAAACGCGACATTATCAAAAGTTTTCATTGTCAGGAAATCTAAAGTTTTCGAAAAGTAACGTTTTGAAAATGTCGAAATTTGAGTCGAAATCTTAAAAATTGTAAAACGTTAAACATTGTCGCAGCACCCCCATTAGTTTTGGCTACGAGCCGCCACTGGTTAATGATGCATCCAAGTCTCATCACACGTAACGATACGTTGCACCAAAACCATCACCTTCACGTGGAAGACGTTCAAGATAGCGCTGACAAATCCCCAGACGTTATTGTTTCTGTTCTTCAGTTAAAAGACGAGGTATCCATCTGACAGAAATTTTTCTAAACCCCAGCTCATCTGTAATGATGGATTGAGCACTCCCAAAGCTTGTCACTATCTGAGCTGCAATTTCACCAACAGTTAAAGGGCGACCACCTTCCAAAAGGAATTGAACGCGTTGTCCGCAGTCACACTAGTCCAAAGATGACGGGCATTGGGTTAATTTTCAACCTGAGTTCGTCCTTCTAAAAAAATGTTTTTGCTCCTTTCATACCCTTGAATTTTCTTCAAACAAGTATCCCCAAACTGTGCTTCTAGTCTACGAAGGATTTCCTCAGGTTTTACACCGTCAACGACATGAAATTAATATTAATACGCTGCGCAACGTGCGAATGAACCTCTTGCTCACTCACTGTATTTACAACATGCGAACGAACAAAGAATGGAATTCGCTCGAGCGTGATATCCCCATCTAACATGTCTAAGAGTATGCGCACACTCCCGACGCCCTCATAGCGACATGATAGAAATTCCGATTCATATTTGATTTACCCCTGTATTTTTCAATAAATACAGGGGGCCTCAGTTATTATCTCATTAAATTTAACAACGTATTCAAAAGGATCAATCAGACAGAAAATCTAAAAATTAATTGTTCAAAAGTTTTTAAAGAGGGAAACCCAAAAAATACCCTAAAGGGTC
>JAPAGP010000024.1:0-77877 GCA_028583605.1 Dastarcus helophoroides | reverse complement strand
ATTGTCATACTAGCAAATTTTTTTGTGGATGACGGATTGTGCGAAATAAATTATCATCTAAAGCAGCGTTTCCCAAACTTTCATCTGTGTTCGGTTGAGTACCTCTCGTTAAAATACTGCATTTCAACTGATGTATAAATAAGGAAGTGTTTATCTCTCTGCAGATAACTGAATCAACTTGTACAACTTAAGAGGTCGTGCAGAATGATGTTTTGTTAAAAATCGTTGAACGTATCAATGATTTTTAACAAAACATCATTCTGCATGACTTCTTAAGTTGTGTAAGTTGATTAAGTTAGTTTGGTTAGCTTTATCCAAACGATTTTTAATTTTTGTATCATCTGAAGACGTCTGGTGCACCACATAGCCCCAGCAAACTCTTCCTGTACCCCTGGGGATACGCGTACTACACTTGAGGAACACCCTAAAGTTTATGTGATAATGTTACGCGTTCTGGTACTTTTTTTAACACTTATTTAACACCGTAAATTGTTAAACATTGTTAGACATTGTTAAACATTGTTAAACATTGTTAAACACTGCTAAACAAATTGTTTATTTGCGAGTAACTGTGTCGATTTGTGCAGATCACCCGTTCCGGAATATTCGACTTTTGGAGAGGTCGCCAACGAAGGCTGGCCGCATACGTACAGAATTGGTTTGCGAATTCGTATTCGACCACTGGACTGAACTTATTTCTATGTAACGTCAGATGTGTATGAGGCCAGTGAATGAATTCTGGATCCATTCGAAAACCTAATGTGAATTCCGTGCGTTGAGGAAGTTCTACGAGTTACTTTTCGATAACAACCTCCTAGAACTTGAAATAAAAATCTTGTCCCCTGAAACCAAGAAAGATTAAAAAACACAACAGAGGTTGCTTTAGCGCGTTTCGATAGCCAAGCTATCATCTTCAGAGAGTTACTCTCTGAAGATATCTCTCTCTGAAGGTATCTCTTTCGGAAGGTATCTCTCTCGGAAGGTATCCCTCTGAAGATGATAAACGCGTAAGAGATACTTCTGTTGTGTTTTTTAATCTTTCTTGGTTTCAGGGGACAATATTTGTATTTCAATTTTTGAAGATAACTAAGGACCAGTCCGTTCCACCAAAAAAAAACCTCCCAGAACCTCTAATCAAATTTTAGAATTACATATTTTAAAAGGGTCCTTGCACGTTACCATTACTAATAACTAATAACAAATTGAATATTACACTTTGTCTGTTAGAACATTTACTTAAAAGACCTGAAAGACTGAAAGACTTATAAACCAACCACATGAATTTTCCTGGAAATGAAACTCTGATTCAAGCAAAATAAAGACACTAATGTTTAAACTTATAAAATAACTTTAGAGAATTTAATACACTTCTATTATGATGTAAATGTAGCATTTCATAAATTTTAACAAGATCACGACTTGCTGTGATCGATGTGAACGTGCGAATAGATTTGAATATAAATTGGGTCATTCAAGTATGCACAAAGGCAGCGTGTAAATCGTTAATTTGATAAATGGAAATCTGGAGGGTAGTTTGGGAAAACTCGGAAAGGTCCTATTGATGGCTTTAGTCGAAGGTGACCATTGATATTATTCCATGAAATTTTGCACCAGAGGCGCTCAATCATCGTCCTTGAACAAGATCACTGGGCGCCCTTAGATTAAACAATTCAGCAAACAAACGTAGGTGTTGGGCTTCCGTGTCCCTCGAGCGTTTCACCGAAACTTTTCACTTTCTTGTTCTATTCTGGAATTAGTATTTACCAGTCACTGTGGTCTTCTTAGATAGAGATTTATTAGATTCAATTTACGTGGCTTGTCGACTTGGTAAACTTTCAAACTGGCACGAAAAGTTTCGAAGGTCCGAGAAAATCTCCTTAACTCTGGTGGCCTACTTTGTCGAGCATAAAAATTAGCATTTTACGTCATCAATTTATAAGTGGGAGTTTCAGGTGCCGAGTATTGTATAAAACTTGATAAAAAAAAGTAGAACTTGTGCCCTAAAAAGGGGGACAAGTTCTGTATTTCAATTCTTGAAGATAACCAAGGACCAAAAGAAAAGTAATTTATTTTTGGATTAGGACTAATTTCTGAATTCTGAATTTCAATTACTGAATTAAATTTCTGAATAATTCGATGTCTAATTTTGTTTTCTTTTGAAACTCGAAGTACATGGTACTTCACCTACATCTAAAACTCGAAAATTTCGACCTTTTTTCAGCGAATTTCAAATTTTTGATTCTAATCTGTCTAGAATTCAATTTAAAAAGTATCTTTATTTTTTTTTCTTTTGAAACTGGAAGTACTTCACCTACATCTAAAATTCGAAAATTTCGACCTTTTTTCAGCGAATTTCAACTTTTTGATTCTAATCTGTCTAGAATTCAATTTGAAAAGTATCTTTATTTTTTTTTCTTCTGAAACTCGAAGTACTTCACCTACATCTAAAACTCGAAAATTTCGACCTTTTTTCAGCGAATTTCAAATTTTTGATTCTAATCTGTCTAGAATTCAATTTGAAAAGTATCTTTATTTTTTTTCTTCTGAAACTCGAAGTACATGGTACTTCACCTACATCTAAAATACGAAAATTTCGACCTTTTTTCATCGAATTTCAAATTTTTGATTCTAATCTGTCTAGAATTCAATTTGAAAAGTATCTTTATTTTTTTTTCTTCTGAAACTCGAAGTACTTTACCTACATCTAAAACTCGAAAATTTCGACCTTTTTTCAGCGAATTTCAAATTTTTGATTCCAATCTTGTCTGGAATTCAATTTGAAAAATATCTTTATTTTGTGTAACATTTGAAACGAATTGATAATATTTGAAAAAAGTGAGAATGCATGCACTAAAATGTCTATAAAAGCTTGACGAAATCTGATTTCTATAATCAGATTTGCTACCTTTTCTCTGAAAATTTAATATGTCGCGAAAACTATACGATTGAACGCGTTGTTAGTTTGTATGAAGGATTAAAATAACTTTTGGTTTATTTGCAAATGAAAGCTTGATCGAGCTGTTGAGGATTTACCTGAAATTTGAATTTTCTCATTAATATTTATGAAGCTGAAAGAGGATTAAAAACGCTTTTCGGTTAATGCTTTTGAATTATGGCTGATGTGTAGACTGCTGTGTATAAATTGAAATATTACAGATATTGCATATACAGAGCAGCCACCTAATCCTCTCCGATGAATCTTAAAGAATGGAGTCATAACTGAATATTAAGCAATTTTGCAGGAATCTGCAGATTTAATGAAAACGGTCTAAGCTTCAGGAATAATAGCATTTTTTTCTTTTATTAAAAAGCATAACTTCTTTATATCGTTTGTGGTATTTCAGCGAGGATAATCGATTGTTTGATTGTTTGAATTAGAATTACGTTCGCCGCTCCGAAACTTCTGATCTCGAACACAATTCATATTTTTGTGGCTTCGCTATCATGGTAAATTTATCGCTTGATACAACAGCTTTTGTTGGCAAATAATTGAAGTTGTCTTATCAAGATAAACTTTCAACGATTACTGAAATGTAATATTAGCTTGGGCTCCGATAAATTACATTTTTTATTAAATCTAGACAAATATCTAATGAAATTTACCAGAACACTTACAAAAGGGAACGTGGTAAAGTTTTTATCGCTATATTGATTACTTGAATCAATAATATATGTTACATTTATAAATATTGAAAGGGTCGACAAAATTAAAGGTAGATAACATAAAAATTATATTAAACTAGGCACAGAAATTAAGAGATAACAAACCCAAATGTTTAAGTGATTTTCAAAAGGATGTAATTCAAAGAAAAAGGATCGTTGGAAAAAAAAATAAATGGAATAATAGTTTACACATCTTAAGTAAAAAATTTTTAAGCAGCAGGATTTGACTAATCATAATAAAACGAATTTTCAAGATCAAATTCAAATCTTCAAATTTTAAATTCACAGCAAACTCAAATTTCTTGTTTTACGTATCACTTACTCGTATTTTTTAGAGCAAACTCCGTCTTACCAAATCGAGCTGTACGTGTAAAACTTGGCCCGAAGTTAGTTCACCCCATTTCCTCAATCTAACAAAGCGGGAATAAATAGCCACTGGGATTACTCACCAGGTTACTTCCTTAATTTCAGGACTTGCAAACAAACTTCCTATCCTTGCTTCCTGTGAGACTACGTTGTTTATTACGTTTCTATTACATTGTTACAATGACAGTATGACTACGTGTTACATCTGAAGGAAAAGGAATGTTTATTAGACAATTTCATTCCTCCAGTTTGGGTGAAATGCGCAGTTTGCAAACCAGGAATAAATAAGCATATTTTACACTATTGACTGAGTTCGAAATTAAGTTTAGAGGAGTTCGTGCGAATTCATACAATCTTGAAAGCAAAATAAACGGGAAAATGTCATTAAAAGAGGTTGATCTAGCCGTCAGCTTATCATAGATATGAAGAAAAAATCAATAACTTGTAATTGGTAACCTCAAATTCGTAAACTGATTTGTAATTGGAGACCTCAAATAAAACCTACTAAACTGACCATTAATAAAATTACTATCCTATAAAAAAATTGAAACACTATCTCGTCCCCTGAAACCAAGAAATATTAAAAAACACAATAAAGGTTGCTCTAACGCGTTTCCATAGCTAAGCTATCATCTTGAGGGAGATTCTGAGCAACCTTTGTTAGAGCAACCTTTGCTAGAGCAACCTTTGCTAGAGCAACCTTTGCTAGAGCAACCTTTGCTAGAGCAACCTTTGCTAGAGCAACCTTTGATAGAGCAACCTTTGCTAGAGCAACCTTTGTTAGAGCAACCTTTGTTAGAGCGATCTTTGTTGTGTTTTTTAATCTTTCTTGGTTTCAGAGGACAAGATTTGTATTTCAATTTTTAAAAATAACCAAGGACCAGCCCGTTTCACCAAATAAAAAAATCCCATGAAAATTAAAAGGAAATAAAGGCATTTATTGGCTTTAACATGTTAGATTTCCAAATGTAAAAGTTTAAGATGAGAGATAGGCAATAAAAAAGTATATTCGCATCTGTGGCATCTATTGGATAAAACCTGACAGCACAACACCTAAACAAAACTTTTTTAACTTAACAGAGTTACGAGTATATTTTTAATAGGCAGTCTTCGCCTCAAAAGCTCCAGATTGGGCACACGAGGATCGCGGGCCTCACGTGGTCCTTTTCAAGCACACATGCGGCTCACACAATGGGTACGTAAGCTGAACTAAATTTCATCAACAATCGAATGTGAAATATCCACTGCGAAAAATCTGGTACGAAATATACATATTTTACAATAAAAATATAAGTAATAATAAAACTTTGATAACTTTTCGCTACGTTTGGCATTTCGAATCGGCAACGTGCATGTTTCAGATGAATAAAATCCAATTTCGTAAGCTGAAATATTAGCCTGAAGCAACCCAAAAAATGGAATGTCTTAGTATACAACCTTGACATAAATTTTGGCTCCGTCACTTTAAATAATTTGCATACAAAAGGGGGAGTAAAGTTTCAAGTGTACTTTACTTTTTTTCCCCTTGAAATACCAGGAAATTATCAATTTTCCCTTAGACATTAGGGTTTGTTTTAAAAAGAGAATGTTTTGTTTATCATTCTCGAGCATGTATTTACCCTCTCTAAACATTCAGTTTTAAAAGGAAAGAATGTAAAAGTTAAATTGGAAGTTGCATGTCGAGGCTTTCTATATATAACTTGGAAACTTCAAGATCTCGTACTGTCGATTCATAACATTCTTCTTATTTCTAATAATCAATAATTTTCCCGTAGAAACTCCAGCAGGAATAATAAGAAATAATATACAACTTAATTTTTAATTTGGCCAGTTCAAACGTCTAAGAGAAAATTAATTGTTTTTCTATTCGAATGGTTTCGTGAAGAAAGCGAAATTTCGAGTTATACTCGATTCGAGTTATACTCGATTCGAGTTATACTCGATTCGAGTTATACTCGATTCGAGTTATACTTGATTCGAGTTATACTCGATTCGAGTTATACTCGATTCGAGTTATACTCGATTAATCTTGGGATTTCGACCTTCTCTCGAATTTTCGTTTTTTTTTCTCAAAATTTCGACTATCATATCAAAATTTCGACTTCAAACTCAAAATTTCGATTTTTTCCGAAATTTCGTCTTTAATTTAGAGTTTTAATTCGAAATTTTAACTTTTTTCTCAAACTTTCGACTGCAATTTGCACTTTAAATTCAAAATTTCGACTTTTGTTTTTAAATTTTGACTTTCATCGACCATTTTCTCGAAATTTCTACTTTAATCTAGAAATTTTAACTTTAATGTCAACATTTCTATACTCAATGATTAAATTAGGCAGATGACAGTTGGCAGTAGTGTGCGTTCAACAATTTCTAATTTTTTTTACCGAAATTTCCATTTTTCTCTCGAAATTTCAACATAAATCTTGGAATTTCAACTTTTTCGCGAAATTTAAACTTCTTTTCCAAAATTTCGACTTTGGTCTCAAAATTTCGACTTCAAACTCAAAATTTTCATTTTTTTTTAAATTTCTACTGTTTTCTAGAAATTTTGACTCTTAATTCAAAATTTCGACTTTTTTTTCTCGAAATTTCAACATTAGACTTCGAATTTCAATTTTTTCTCGAAATTTCGTTTTTTCCCCAAAATTTGGACTTTCATATCAAAATTTCGACTTCCATATCAAAATTTCGACTTCAAACTCAAAATTTCCATTTTTTCCAAAATTTCGTTCTTAATTTAGAAACTCTGAGTTTTAATTCGAAATTTTAACTTTTTTCTCAAACTTTCGACTGCAATTTGCACTTTAAATTCAAAATTTCGACTTTTGTCTTTAAATTTTGACTTTCATCGACCTTTTTCTCGAAATTTCTAATTTAATCTAGAAATTTTAACTTTAATGTCAACATTTCTATACTCTATGATTAAATTAGGTAGATGACAGTTGGCAGTAGTGTGCGTTCAACAATTTTCTAATTTTTTTTTACCAAAATTTCGACTTTTTTCTCGAAATTTCGACATTAATCTTGGAATTTCAACTTTTTCTCGAAATTTAAACTTCTTTATCAAAATTTCGACTTTGGTCTCAAAGTTTCGACTTCAAACTCAAAATTTTTATTTTTTTTTTCATATTTCTACTGTTTTCTAGAAATTTTGACTTTAAATTCGAAATTTCGACTTTTTTTTCTCGAAATTTCAACATTAGACTTCGAATTTCAATTTTTTCTCGAAATTTCGTTTATTTTCCCCAAAATTTCGACTTTCATATCAAAATTTCGACTTTCATATCAAAATTTCGACTTCAAACTCAAAATTTCGATTATTTCCAAAATTTCGTCTTTAATTCAGAAGCTCTGAGTTTTAATTCGAAATTTTAACTTTCTTCTCAAACTTTCGACTGCAATTTGCACTTTAAATTCAAAATTTTGACTTTTGTCTTTAAATTTTGACTTTCATCGACCATTTTCTCGAAATTTCTAATTTAATCTAGAAATTTTAACTTTAATGTCAACATTTCTATACTCTATGATTAAATTAGGTAGATGACAGTTGGCAGTAGTGTGCGTTCAACAATTTCTAATTTTTTTACCAAAATTTCGACTTTTTTCTCGAAATTTCGACATTAATCTTGGAATTTCAACTTTTTCTCGAAATTTAAACTTTTTTTTCCAAAATTTCGACTTTGGTCTCAAAGTTTCGACTTCAAACTCAAAATTTTCATTTTTTTTTCAAATTTCTACTGTTTTCTAGAAATTTTGACTTTAAATTCGAAATTTCGACTTTTTTTTCTCGAAATTTCAACATTAGACTTCGAATTTCAATTTTTTCTCGAAATTTCGTTTATTTTCCCCAAAATTTCGACTTTCATATCAAAATTTCGACTTTCATATCAAAATTTCGACTTCAAACTCAAAATTTCGATTATTTCCAAAATTTCGTCTTTAATTCAGAAGCTTTGAGTTTTAATTCGAAATTTTAACTTTTTTCTCAAACTTTCGACTGCAATTTGCACTTTAAATTCAAAATTTTGACTTTTGTCTTTAAATTTTGACTTTCATCGACCATTTTCTCGAAATTTCTAATTTAATCTAGAAATTTTAACTTTAATGTCAACATTTCTATACTCTATGATTAAATTAGGTAGATGACAGTTGGCAGTAGTGTGCGTTCAACAATTTCTAATTTTTTTACCAAAATTTCGACTTTTTTCTCGAAATTTCGACATTAATCTTGGAATTTCAACTTTTTCTCGAAATTTAAACTTTTTTTTCCAAAATTTCGACTTTGGTCTCAAAGTTTCGACTTCAAACTCAAAATTTTCATTTTTTTTTTCAAAGTTCTACTGTTTTCTAGAAATTTTGACTTTAAGTTGGAAATTTCGACTTTTTTTATCGAAATTTCAACATTAATCTTGGAATTTCAACTGTTTCTCGAAATTTCGTTTTTTTTTCCCCAAAATTTCGACTTTCATATCAAAATTTCGACTTTCATATCAAAATTTCGACTTCAAACTCAAAATTTCGATTTTTTCCGAAATTTCGTCTTTAATTTAGAAACTCTGAGTTTTAATTCGAAATTTTAACTTTTTTCTCAAACTTTCGACTGCAATTTGCACTTTAAATTCAAAATTTTGACTTTTGTCTTTAAATTTTGACTTTCATCGACCATTTTCTCGAAATTTCTAATTTAATTTAGAAATTTTAACTTTAATGTCAACATTTCTATACTCTATGATTAAATTAGGTAGATGACAGTTGGCAGTAGTGTGCGTTCAACAATTTCTAACTTTTTTTACCAAAATTTCCACTTTTTGCTCGAAATTTCAACATAAATCTTGGAATTTCAACTTTTTCGCGAAATTTAAACTTCTTTTCCAAAATTTCGACTTTGGTCTCAAAATTTCGACTTCAAACTCAAAATTTTCATTTTTTTTTTAAATTTCTACTGTTTTCTAGAAATTTTGACTTTAAATTCGAAATTTCGACCTTTTTTTCTCGAAATTTCAATATTAGACTTCGAATTTCAATTTTTTCTCGAAATTTCGTTTTTTTCCCCAAAATTTCGACTTTTATATCAAAATTTCGACTTTCACATCAAAATTTCGACTTCAAACTCAAAATTTCGATTTTTTCCGAAATTTCGTCTTTAATTTCGAAACTCTGAGTTTTAATTCGAAATTTTAACTTTTTTCTCAAACTTTCGACTGCAATTTGCACTTTAAATTCAAAATTTCGACTTTTGTCTTTAAATTTTGACTTTCATCGACCATTTTCTTGAAACTTCTACTTTAATCTAGAAATTCTAACTTTAATGTCAACATTTCTATACTCTATGATTAAATTAGGCAGATGACAGTTGGCAGTAGTGTGCGCTCAACAATTTCTAATTTTTTTTACCAAAATTTCGACTTTTTTCTCGAAATGTCGACATTAATCTTGGAATTTCAACTTTTTCTCGAAATTTAAACTTTTTTTCCAAACTTTCGACTTTGGTCCCAAAATTTCGACTTCAAACACAAAATTTTCATTTTTTTTTCAAATTTGTAGTTTTCTAGAAATTTTGACTTTAAATTCGAAATTTCGACTTTTTTTCTCGAAATTTCAACATTAACCTTGGAATTTCAATTTTTTCTCGAAATTTCGTTTATTTTCCCCAAAATTTCGACTTTTATATCAAAATTTCGACGACTTTCATATCAAAATTTCGACTTCAAACCCAAAATTTCGATTTTTTCCGAAATTTCGCCTTTAATTTAGAAACTCTGAGTTTTAATTCGAAATTTTAACTTTTTTCTCAAAATTTCGACTCCAAGTTGCCCTTCAAATTCAAAATTTCGATTTTTGTCTTTAAATTTTGACTTTAATCGACCATTTTCCCGAAATTTCTACTTTAATCTAGAAATTTTAAATTTAATGTCAACATTTCTATACTCTATGATTAAATTAGGCAGATGACAGTTGGCAGTAGTGTGCGTTCAACAATATCTAATTTTTTTACCAAAATTTCGACTTTTTTCTCGAAATTTCGACATTAATCTTGGAATTTCAATTTTTTCTTGAAATTTAAACTTTTTTTTCCAAAATTTCGACTTTGGTCTCAAAGTTTCGACTTCAAACTCAAAATTTTTATTTTTTTTTTTAATTTCTACTGTTTTCTAGAAATTTTGACTTTAAGTTGGAAATTTCGACTTTTTTTATCGAAATTTCAACATTAATCTTGGAATTTCAACTTTTTCTCGAAATTTCGTTTTTTTCCCCAAAATTTCGACTTTCATATCAAAATTTTGACTTTCATACCAAAGTTTCGACTTCAAACTCAAAATTTCGATTTTTCCCGAAATTTCGTCTTTAATTTAGAAACTCTGAGATTTAATTTGAAATTTTAACTTTTTTCTCGAAATTTCGACTTTTCGCTTTAAATTTTGA
Source organism: Dastarcus helophoroides (assembly GCA_028583605.1). Classification (NCBI taxonomy): domain Eukaryota; kingdom Metazoa; phylum Arthropoda; class Insecta; order Coleoptera; family Bothrideridae; genus Dastarcus; species Dastarcus helophoroides. Next base: position 67,425 of record JAPAGP010000024.1, on the reverse strand, counting down.
CTTTCATCGACTATTTTCTCGAAATTTCTACTTTAATCTCGAAATTTTGACTTTAATGTCAAAATTTCTATGCTCTATGGTTATATAAGGCAGATGACAGTTGCGTCCCACCACTCTCTTTTCTCAGCAATATTGACAGTTACCAGTAGTGTGCGTTCAACAATTTCTAATTTTTTTTTACCAAAATTTCGACTTTTCTCTCGAAATTTCGACTTTTCTCTCGAAATTTCGAGATTAAAATCGAAATTTTGATAAAAAACTTGAGATTTCCTGAATTAAAGTCTAAATTTCGAGAAAAAAGTCGAAATTTCGACTTTTCTCTCAAAATTTCGAGATTAAAATCGAAATTTTGATAAAAAAAAACTTGAGATTTCCTGAATTAAAGTCGAAATTTCGAGAAAAAAGTCGAAATTTCGAATTTAAAGTCGAAATTTCGAAAGTAAAGTGGAAATTTCGAAAGTAAAGTCGAAATTTCGATATTAAAATCGAAACTTTCCAAATTAAATTTAACTCGAATCGAGTATAACTCGAATCGAGTATAACTCGAATCTAGTATAACTCGAATCGAGTATAACTTGAATCGAATATAACTCGAATCGAGTATAACTCGAATCGAGTATAACTCGAATCGAGTATAACTCGAATCCAGTTAAACTCGAGTCAAACTTGAATCGAGTTAAATTTCAATTCGAGTTAAACTCGAGTCAAACTCGATTCGATTTTGAGTCTCTAAAGCCACCAAACTCTTCCTGTTCCATTGTTGATATCCTTACCACACTTTGGTGAAACACTGCTCTATTCCAAAGATCCAAATTAATTTGCTATTAATCAACTTCAAAATATTACCAAAAGAAAAAATAGTCTCCGTAGACAGAAGTCCTCAGAGTGTCAAGCTGGACCGCACAGGACTTTAATGAAAGAAAATAACAGTGGCGGTTTGTAGTTAAAATTAGTGGGGGTACTACTCCAAAGAATTTTTGGCGCTTGTATTTAAATTGTATAAAAGGATTGGTATTGGTTAAATAAAATAATAAAATAAACCAACCCCGTTGGTGTTACAAAAAACCTTGTGGAAACCTCAACTTTAGAAAAAATCGAAAGTAAAAAAACTATTAAGTTTTGAAAGGTTTTTGAAGATTTAAAAAGATTAAAGTCCAAATTGAAAATAGCTTCTTTATTAAAAAAAAATATTGAACTGTCAAGAAAAAAATTGACATTTCTTATTACGGTTGAGACTGAAATACAAATCTTGTCCCCTGAAACCAAGAAAGATTAAAAAAAACACAACAATTTTTGGAGATAACCAAGGACCAAGTTCCACCAAAAAAATGTTGAGATATCAAAAAAAACTGTATTCAGAATGTAAGCAACCGACACTGACAGTGCAGTAGCATTTATAATTGCAGTCATTTGCTTTATCTTCATCCTTACATTTATAAATAATGTAATTCATGTTACAATGAAATGTATCCATCTCAAACGTATTATTTTAGAAGACTTTGCATTTTACATCAGTTGTAATACGAAAGACAACGTAAAATCTTTAATATCCAATAATATTTCCCGGCAAATGGATCCATAAAACGGACGCAGTAAAACGTTTAACAATCTGGAATCTAGACGGTTAAGAGTTTAATTAAAAAAAGGAGAAGGTTTTATTAGGAAAATTTTTGGAATAAAATTAGTATTCAAACCTCGTCCACGGTTTGAGATCACCCAAATAAAATGTCAAAAACAAGGGAAACCTTAAAACCTGAACGTAGTTTTCATTAAAAATAACACAGTGTAGCGCTGGATGAAAAAAAATGTATCGGATTTCAGGATTATTTCTGAATTAGAAGAGCTTTTGTGCTCTAATCTCCAATTTGCATATTGCTTCATACGTTTTATTTATTAATAGAAACAACATTGTAAAAATAATTAATGTATGTTTTAAAGAAAATTTTTATTTTACTTAGTTATTTTTAGTTTATTTTTTAGAAATTTTAGGAGTTTTATGGAAATATTTCTAAAAATTTGTCCATAAACGCATTTTTTATCGAAATTTCGTATTAAAACATAAAATTTTAAACGATTCTGCGCCTTTGCAAATAACGTACTCATATCTTAAAATTCTAATCATAAAATTACAATTTCTGTTTTTTTCAAACTCAAAATTTCGAAATTTATAGATTTTTACATTTTTTTTTTCGTAATAACAGTAAAATCGAAAACTTTTTCTTCATTGTTTTATTCCTGACATTTTTATAAATATTTTGATTCCTTTCGAAACTTTCTAATGAAAAAATTACCTTTTCAAAACTCCGTAAAATATCTTCAATAAATATTTAACTACTCTTGAAATTAAGACCTTTTTTCCAAATTTCTGTGTTAAACTTGAAATTCTTTTTCCCAAAGTTGCGATTTTAATGTCGAAAATATATTTGATTTGGAGATTGAAAAAGTATATTTTTAAATTCTGTAATGGACATTTTGAAACTTTTTTCCTAAAAGATTCTATTTTAAACGTACAAAGGCGTAGTAAGGACATCATATTAAGAATATTTTTTTTAGAAACTTCGACTTTTTTTCGAAATTTAATCTCGAAGTTTCGACTTTTTCTCGAAATTGAATCTCGAATTCAACTTTCGACTTAAAATGTCGACTTTTTTTCTCAAAGATTCGACTTTAATCTCGAAATTTCGATGTTACTTTCAAAATTTCGACTTTAAATTCGAAATTTCGACTTTAATTTAGGAACTTCGACTTTAAACTCGAAATTTACACCTTGGTCTCCAAATTTCGACTTTAGTCTCGAAATTTCGTCGCTAGTTTCGAAATTTCGACTTTAAATTCGAAATTTCGACGTTTTTCTCGATATTTCGACTTTAATTTAGAAACTTCGACTTTAAACTCGAAATTTAGACTTTTGTCTCGAAATTTCGACTTTATTCTCGGAATTTCGTCTTTGAACTTGAAATTTCGACTTTTTTTTCTCTAAATTCCTAGATTAAAGTCGAAGTTTCAACTTTACTCCAGAAATTTTGACTTTTAACTTGAAATCCCAACTTTTTTCTTAAAATTTCGATTGTAATCTCGAAATATTGAGACAAAAGTCTCTTACTGAAAAAAGTATATTTTTAAATTGTGTATAATGGAAATTGTGAAACTTTTTTTCTAAAAGTTCCTATTTTAAACTTACAAATACGTAGAAAGAACATCATATTAGGAATATTTTTTTAAAAACTTCGACTTTTTCTCGAAACTTAATCTCGAAATTTCGACTTTCGACTTGAAATATCCACTTTTTTTCTTAAAGTCTCGACTTCAATCTCGAAATTTCGATTTAACTTTCAAAATTTCGGCTTTATTTCCAAAATTTCCACTTGAAATTCGAAATTTCGACTTTTTTCTCGATATTACGACTTTAATTTAGAAATTTCGACTTTAAACTCGAAATTTAGACTTTTGTCTCGAAATTTCGACTTTAATCTCAAAAAATTGAAAAAGTATATTTTTAATTTGTGTAATGGAAATTTTGAAACTTTTTTCTAAAAGTTCCTATTTTAAACTTAAAAAGACGTAGAAAGAACATCATATTAAGAATATTTTTTTACAAACTTCGACTTTTTCTCGAAATTTGATCTCGAAATTTCGACTTTCGACTTGAATTGTCGACTTTTTTTTAAAGTTTCGACTTTAATCTCGAAATTTCGATTTTACTTTTAAAATTACGACTTTAAATTCGAAATTTCGACTTTAAATTCGAAATTTCGACTTTTTTCTCGATATTACGACTTTAATTTAGAAACTTCGACTTTAAACTCGAAATTTAGATTTTTGTCTCGAAATTTCGACTTAAGTCTCAGAATTTCGTCCTTGGACTTGAAATTTCGACTTTTTTTCTTGAAATTCCTAGATTAAAGTCGAAATTTCAACTTTACTTCAGAAATTTTGACTTTAAACTTGAAATCTCAACTTTTTTCTTAAAATTTCGATCTTAATCTCGAAATTTTGAGACAAAAATCTAAATTTTAGTAAAAAAATATTAAAAATTGTTGAACGCACACTACTGCCAACTGTCATCTGCCTAATTTAATCGTAGAGTATAGAAATGTTGACATTAAAGTCAAAATTTCTAGATTAAAGTAGAAATTTAGAGAAAATAGTCGATGAAAGTCAAAATTTAAAGGGAAAAGTCAAAATTTTAAATTCAAAGTGCAAATTGTAGTCGAAATTTCAAGAAAAAAGTTAAAATTTCGAATTAAAACTCAAAGTTTCTAAATTTAAGACGAACTTTCGGAAAAAATCGAAATTTTGAGTTTGAAGTCAAAATTTTGGGAAAAAAAAACGAAATTTCGAGAAAAAGTTGGAATTCCAAGATTAGTGTCGTAATTTCCAGAAAAAAAATTGAAAATTTCGAATTTAAAGTTAAAATTTCTAGGAAACAGTAGAGATTTGAAAAAAGAATGTAAATTTTGAGTTTGAAGTCGAAAGTTTGAGACTAAAGTCGAAATTTCGGAAAAAAAGTTGAAACTTCGAGAAAAAGTTGAAATTCCAACATTAATGTCGAAATTTTGAGACTAAAGTCAAATTTTTGGAAAAAAAGTTGAAATTTCGAGAAAAAGTTCAAATTCTAAGATTAATGTCGAAATTTCGAGAAAAAAGTCCAAATTTTGGTAAAAAAATTTAGAAATTGTTAAACGCACACTACTGCCAACCGTCATCTGCCTAATTTAATCATAGAGTATAGAAATGTTGACTTTAAAGTCGTAATTTGAAGAAAAGTCGAAATTTTGAATTTAAAGTGCAAATTGCAGTCGAAAGTTCGAGAAAAAAGTTAAAATTTCGAATTAAAACTCAGAGTTTCTAAATTAAAGGCGAAATTTCGAAAAAAATCAAAATTTTGAGTTTGAAGTCGAAATTTTGATATGAAAGTCGAAATTTTGGGAAAAAACCAAATTTCGAGAAAAAGTAAGTTGAAATTCCAAGATTAATGTCGAAATTTCGAGAAAAAAAAGTCGAAATTTCGAATTTAAAAGCAAAATTTCTAGAAAACAGTAGAAATTTGAAAAAAAATGGAAATTTTGAATTTAAAGTCTAAATTTTGTGACTTCAAAGGCAAAATTTCGATTTTTTCCAAAATTTCGTTTTTAATTTAGAAACTCCGAGTTGTAATTCAAAATTTTAACTTTTTTCTCGAAATTTCAACTGCAATTTGCACTTTAAATTCGAAATTTCGACTTTTCTCTCTAAATTTTGGCTTTCATCGACTATTTTCTCGAAATTTCTATTTAAATCACGAAATTTTGACTTTAATGCTAAGATTTCTATATTCTATGATTAAATTAGCCAGATGACAGTTGCGTCCTACCTCAGCAAAATTGACAGTTGGCAGTAGTGTGCATTCAACAATTCCCAATTTTTTTTACCAAAATTTCGACTTTTGTCTCGAAATTTCGAGTTAAAATCGAAACTTTGAGAAAAAAAGTTGAGATTTCAAGTTTAAAGTCAAAATTTCTCGAGTAAAGTTGAAATTTCGACTTTAATCTAGGAATTTCGAGAAAAAAAGTCGAAACTTCAAGTTCAAAGACGGAATTCCGAGATTAAAGTCGAAATTTCGAGACAAAAGTCTAAATTTCGAGTTTAAATTCGAAGTTCCTAAATTAAAGTCGAAATTTCAAATTTAAAGTCGAAATTTCGAGAAAAAAAATCGAAATTTTGAATTTAAGGTCAACATTTCTAGAAAAGAGTAAAAATTTGAAAAAAAATTGGAAAATTTGAGTTTAAAGTCGAAATTTTGCGACTAGAGTCGAAATATTGGAAAAAAAGTTGGAATTTTGAGAAAAAGTTGAAATTCCAAGATTTATGTCGAAATTTCGAAGAAAAAAGTCGAAATTTCGAACTTAAAGCCAAAATTTCTAGAAAACAGTAGAAATTTAAACAAAAATGGAAATTTTGAGTTTAAAGTCGAAATTTTGCGACTAAAGTCGAAATTTTGGAAAAAAAGTTGAAATTTCGAGAAAAAGTTGAAATTCTAAGATTTATGTCGAAATTTCGAAAAAAAATAATCGACACTCCGAATTTAAAGTCCAAATTTCTAGATAAAAGTCGAAATTTGAAAAAAAATGGAAATTTTGAGTTTGAAGTTGAAGGTTTGAGACTAAAGTCGAAATTTTGGAAAATAGTTAAAATTTCGAGAAAAAGTTTAAATTCCAAGATTTATGTGGAAATTTCGAAAAAAAAAGTCGAAATTTCTAATTTAAAGCAAAATTTCTAGATAAAAGTCGAAATTTGAATAAAAAAATGGAAGTTTTGAGTTTGAAGTCGATGTTTTCAGATTAAAGTCGAAATTTTGGGAAAAAAGTCGAAATTTCGAGAAAAAGTTGAAATTCCAAGATTAAAGTTGAAATTTCAAGAAAAAAAGTCGAAATTTCGAGAAAAAAAGTCGAAATTTCGAATGTTAAGTCAAAATTTCTAGATTAAAGACGAAATTTCGGAAAAAATCGAAATTTTGAGTTTGAAGTCGAAATTTTAAGACGAAAGTAGAAATTTCATTCAACTTTTTCTCGTAATTTCAAGAAAAAAGTCGAAATTTCGAGAAAAATTTGAAATTCCAAGATTAAAGTTGAAATTTCAAGAAAAAAAGTCGAAATTTCGAGAAAAAAAGTCGAAATTTCGAATGTAAAGTCAAAATTTCTAGATTAAAGACGAACTTTCGGAAAAAATCGAAAATTTGAGTTTGAAGTCGAAATTTTAAGACAAAAGTAGAAATTTCGTTTAACTTTTTCTCGTATTTTCGAGAAAAAAGTTTAAATTTCGAGAAAAATATGAAATTCCAAGGTCAGAGTCGAAACTTCGAGAAAAAACTCCAAATTTTGGACGTAAAGAAAAAATCTCGAATTTAAAGTCAAAATGTCTAGATTAAAGCCGAAATTCGGAAAAAAAATGGAAATTTTGAGCTTGAAATCGAGATTTTCAAATTAAAATCGAAATTTCGAAAAAGAAGTCGAAATTTCGTAGAGGAAGTCGAAATTTCGTAGAGGAAGTCGAAATTTCGAAAAAGAAGTCGAAATTTCGTAGAGAAAGTCAAAATGTCGAAAAAGAAGTCGAAATTTCGTAAATGAAGTCAAAATTTCGAAAAAAAAGTATTTCAATTTTTAATATTTTGTAATTTTGGCAATTTGATATTTCGAAAAACGAGTCATATTAAAACAACGTCCCCAAACTTACGAAAGTAGAGCCCAAATTTTATATTTTACCACTAATTGTGCGATTTAAGGAAAAAGTGTGAAATTCGAGAGAAACTTCCAATTTATAGATTGTGGGAAACTAAATGTTAAATCTGGAAAGTTGCCACACACAAATTTAATGCTGGGCCACAGCATTTGTACCGAGTTATCTTTTATTCAAACAAGTTCGCTCTAAATCTTTCTACTGAAATTTTTAAGCCCTTCGGTTCGTGTTCAAAAGACGATAGCGTTATTAGCTTTACAAAACCAAACTACGCTGCGAAGGAAATTGCCGGTGTGTGCTTAATAGCGCTTTAAACTTTCCAAAGATCATCCACATCCTGAAGACTTAATTAAAATTTAGCTAGGAACTTTGTGAAAGAAACTGATTTGACAAATATGTGCACGGAGAATTTGCTTGAATAGAATCTTGAAAATTCTGCGAATTAAGCTAAAACTGACAGCAACGGTATTTGTTGCTTGTAACGAGATTTGAAAAATTAGCATGACGTTGACTGGAATAAATTTAATAAAAATACATCAACAGAATGTGGCAAAATTCCCTAAAACAGGCCGATTTTTTCCTCTTCATAAAGAAGTGAGAACTGTCCCCTTGGTTTCTTCATATAAAATGGTACAACGTTGAAAAAACGCTTCAGGGGGTATCTGGATTTCGATTTGCATTAACCTCGAAATGTTATGTCAAATTTGGGTCCAAAATTTTCACTTAAATTCCCAATTTTGGTGTGAATTAACCACATTTAAAAAACATTCACAATTGGTTCCATTTTAATCCACAGATTTCGATTTTGAACTCGACATTTAAAAATACGATGTGTAATTGGAAATTTGAAGGAAGATGTTTTTTTAAACATTTTGAAGATTATTTTTTCAAAATTTCGACTTCGAGGAACATCTTTGGAATATTTTGAGATTGTTTTGACTATATTTTTTTAGAGCAACTACTGTTATATTTTTTAATTTTTTTTTTTTTGGTTTCAAGAGACGATTTTGTTTTTAAAAATTGATATACCAAATCTTATCTCATGGAGTAACTGTTGTGTTTTTTAGTCTTTCTTGGATACAGAGGACAAAATTTGTACATCAATTTTTGAGGATAACCAAGGATTAGCCCGTTCCACCATAATTTTAGTTTTGGCTATATATTTAACATATGCAAGTAGAATACAATCTAGACTGTATGCATGCAACCCTCCAGGCGTGTATAGTGAATCATAGGTAGCTAAACTATCAAAAGTTGAAACACTGTTACTTAGCGAAGCGATTGCTCTCTAGGAAAGTTCCCTGAAGACAAGGATTCTAATGCACAGACCAATAAATTTGAACATTTATTAGATACGAAGTATAGAAACCAAAGACCGGTTTCGATCTTGTTAGATCTCGTCAGTTCTACTTGCAGCATCTAGTTAGTCACGAAAAAATCTAAACAAATATTTCGACCACAAACCACTAGAGTGGTTTGTGGTTCCGACAAATACTAAAGAATCAACGAACGTCAAGCGTGTGGACTCTCAGACTACCGACACCTATTGGTCCATAGAGAAAACTATGGCCATCGCCAACAATATCGTATGCAAGTAGAATACAACCTAAACTGCAAACTCATGCAGCCCTCCAGGCGCGTGTATAGTGAATCATAGGTGGCTGAATTACCAACAGTTGAAACACTGCCACCTAGCGAAACGGTTGCTCTCTAGAAAAGTTCCCAGAAGACAAGGATTCTAATGCACAGACCAATAGGTTTAAACATTAATTAGATTCGAAGTTTGGAAACCAAACCATTTTAATTCTGAAGTATTACAATAACAACTGATCGATTGTTTTAACATCTATCATGTAATAGTTATAAACTTAAAAAGCTTTTTTAAGTACGAGTCACTCACGAAGGGTAACCCTGTTATAGAAGCATTGCAAGCAGGATGCGAGGCTCTACTCTAGTTTTAAAATTCGCTAATCTAATTTCTTGATTTTTTGTCATATGGTGCCTCAATTTTGTCCCTTTTACGTTTAAATCGAATAAGTAGTAGTAACAGTAATCCAGTATTCAATTGCATGGAAAATATCAAACTACGTAGTCGAACTTGCATCAGAAAAGATGGATGAGGTCACAAAACGAAAGTAAATCAAGAGTGCACCAGCTCGCCAAAGCTGTCTAGCGGCTTCTTTTGCGAAAATAAATGGGCTATAAAGGAAATTCAATGAGAAATTCTAACGTGAATACTTCTTGAAGACTTTCCACTAAGTTTTCAGTGTTTTGAGTACTGATATTTCCCTTTAATGATGCTGAAAATATAGCACGCAGTATCTATTTCCCAAGCAAAAGTTTTTCATTAAATGACATTTTTAATGCATCCGATAATGTAATTTTAGAATATAGGTTATTTCTATCCTATTTTTAGATGCCATATATACATGTAACTTTACAACTTTTGTTAAATGACTCGCTTTAGCTTCAAATTTATTTTTGTTGGGCTCTGCTTGTTGGTAGTTTATTCCGATTTATTTCGCTTTTAAAACATTGTGTTTCCAGGTAATTTGTGCGAATTGTGCATTGCAAATTGGGTTAAAAATAACCCAACCGCTGTAACCAGCACTCTAATCAACGGAACAACAACAAATTAGCCCAATTTAAGTTAAAAATATAATTTTGTTAAAGTACCAATTCGAAGAAATTTATATAAAATTTATTACCGGGAATTGAATTATTTAATTTAATTAAATTAAATAATTCAATTCCCGGTAAAAAAACAATTATAAAAAAGTTGCGATATCGGAAGTTATTGGTAAAATTAATATTAATAAATGCGTAATCATCTTAAATTCAAATTTCCAACTTAATTCAGGAATTTTCATTAAAATTTTCGCAGTTTGGTTTATGTTTCATTTTAGCCCCGAATATAAAGTAGGTTAGGTGTGATTTTGAATATTCATTTTGTTACCCCTACTGATTAATAAACAGAAAATCTGATCGGGGACATACAGCCCAAATAGACTTTGCATGAAGATTAAATCCAACGATGAAAAAATCCAATCACTTCTCATGATGTTATTAGCTTTTTTATTCAAATGTACCCCAAATATCTTCAGAATTTTTGCTAAAATGTGCATAGGTTTATAAATTATATAATAAGCAACCATTGAGTGTGCAGTTTCTCTCTGAAGATGACAGCTTGGCTGTCGAAACGCGTTAGAGCAACCTTTGTTGTGTTTTTTAATCTTTCTTGGTTTCAGGAGACAAGTTCCGTATTTTTGAAGATAACCAAGGACCAGTCCGTTCCATCAAACCATTGAATGCTCACGGTGGGGGGTAATTTACTCAATATAACAGAATTTAATTCGGCTACATATTTTCTAACCACACGGTTGCAGCTACACTTCGTTCTGACTTTTCAGCATCAAACTTTCTTTTTTCTGTTACGTACTTATGCAGTTTAACTAGACCAGGGGTCGGCAAACCGTGGCTCACGAGCCGCATGCGGCTATCTTAAAAAAAAATTACGCCTCTTTAAAATTTCCCAAATTATTAAGACACTTAAAAATGTTCTTAATTTTATTAAACAAAAATTACTTATTTCGCGTTAAAATTTAACTTTTAGGCGAAAGAGTAACCATTTCAAGTATAAATTGGTTATTTTGAGAAAAAAATCGTAGGATAAATGATTTGTAAAAAAATAAGTTTTAAAGTTAAAATTTTGGATTGAGAGAAACAGTCGAGATTTTGCTATTACGTCACCCTAATATTATAAGGTCTTATGTGACAATTATGTCATTTTGAGAAAAATTTGTTTAAAAAAATGACCCCAGGTCCAAGTCAGTCAGTTTGGTATTTTTTAAAATTTTCTTTCAAAGGGTATTTTATTCGGGGCAATCAAGGTGCTTTTAATAAAAACATCCCAAAAAATGCAAAACTCTCAAAAAAAAAACATTTATTTAAAAAAAACATAGAACTCTGATATTCTTAAACCTTTTTTTTTCAATAGAGGTAACATAGAACCTTGGAACTGAATAATATTTCCTAAAAACAAAATAAACAAAGCTTAATTTTTTTTTATTCAAAATTGAATCATAATATTGCGTATCCATTTCAGGAATCCACTTATACATGGATTTTATTGCATCCACCTTAGCTTGTGGCAGTGAAACAATTTTATCACACTTTTTTAATTGCAAAGGAATGGTCGGTTCTGTTTCGACCGTAACGTTAGCCTTTCGCAAATTTCGTTGATGCAAGTTTACGGTCTTAAATACCTCAGATTCTCCTGTCGGTTCAAAAGATTCCTTATACTTGAGCTCATAAAGGTTTTTTGAAAATTGTAAAGATACAATTTTTGAGAATGGGACAGTGTTGTAGTTCAACTGACTTGAGTAGGACTGAAAATCTATGAAGTCTTGTTTCTTCATTTGAATTATTGTGTAGGGTTTTTGTGTCGGTTTACTTTCAGTAGAAAGCGAAGAAGTGATACCGGGGAATAATATTCTACTTTATTTAATGACCTTTCTATACAGCTGTGGATGGCATCTACTTCTTGAATACAAGAATGTCCTAGAACAGAAAATTTCATTGTAATATTTTGTAGATTTTTGTGGGTTTGAATAAGGTGAGAGAGAGCATAGCTCATAAGACTGTTTTTGTTTTGAGGAACGCAGCTATCGCTCCACAAAATTATTTCTGTAAATTCTGGATGGTCTTCCATTATTTTATCCAATATTTTATAGACTGCGCTTGCCATGTCATTTCCTGTTCTCCCATGTAAAGCCTCGGTCCATATCGCACAATAAACTTTTTTTCCGACAGATAGGTGACCAGTCTTATTGTAAACATACAATTTGCTCTTATAAAAAAAGTTTTTTATATCTGCCTTTGGGTGAGTTAACACATTTTCGAGATCAAAACATAATATGGGCTTTCCACTTTCCTTATATTTTTATTTCTGTTCCCTCATGTATTCTTTTTCTTTTAAATGATCTATATGCTTTCTTTCTGAATTTTCATCCACCGTATTCTCTTCTTTCTTCACTTTCATTTCTTCGCAAGTATCGCATCTATCTTTTCGTGGTTTATGAAAGGCTATGTTAAAAGAATTGCAAAATATTTTTCTATATACGCAAAATGAAACCGGAGTTTTTTGATGATCATTTGCATATTCTAAATACAATTCATAAACATTTTTAAATGCTCATTCGCTTTCGAAATATTCTTTGTTGTTTTTTTTTCGGCAATAATGTGATTCCACTCGCGGAGTCAAGTTAATATGCAGCTTGACGAAATCACTATCTTCAGGTGATGTTACCCGTTTTTGATGTTTCCCTTGCTTATTTTCACGTAAAGTATTGGTCAAGGTTTTATTTGCATGAACTGTATAAATTGGTTTCTGGCTGATACATAACGTCCCAGTGTAAAAAGCTTTGCATACTTGAATTTTATATCCATTCAACTTAAAGTAAAACCTAAAGGTTCTGCTCTTTCTAGAGTTTTCATTATTATTGCCTTTTCTTCTTCTCCAAGCAACGTCAACTTCGGTGGTGTTTAAAATATAATTTTTCTTTTCAGTAGCAGAAAGCAAATAATAATTCTTAAAAATGTCCTTTCTTTGATCGTCACTTATTTTGCGAGAGCACTTAAATAAGCATTTCTGGATACAATCTTTTGTATTTTTAATTTCTTTTGCCGGAATGCTTTTATTCGGGAAGAAATATAGTCAAGGCCCCGATCAAATCTTGCTTTTCTTGCACTACATGCCCATTCTGAAGTATTACTCTTCCGTTTTGGTGTCAATATTTTTTTTGTTTCATCGATTATATCTTCTCTAGAACCAGTAATTGGATTTTGAGGATTTTCTGCGATATGGTCACCCTCAGAATCCCGGGGACGAGGTTCTTCTTCAGATGCTTCTTTGATCTCTGCGATATGGTCACCCTCAAAATCCTGGGGACGGGGTTCTTCTTCAGATGCTTCTTCGATTTGAATTTTATTGTTTATTGAAACTTGTTTTCTTGTTGGAATCCCTAGTACTGGGATCATAGAACAACCAAGCCGACTCCTAAAAAAAATTTAAATGAAAAATATCTCCAACACCAAGATTAGGCTATAACCGAGGCCATTACCTGCTGGAATCAGTTTGTAAATTTGAAGAAGCATCTTTACTTGCATCAGATTGCATTTGCAGATTTTTGGATTTTAAATCATGTCTATTATTTAGGGCTCGATTTATGGTTAATTTCTTAATCTCAGAGCAGCCAGGTTTATTTCTAAAAAACACAAAAACAACCGTTGTTGTTGTTGTGTTTTTTAGAAATAGAATTTTAGAATCTGACTTAAGAAGGTATAATATTGTATATTTTTCGTACCAAAAATATACAATATTACACCTTCTTAAATCAGATTCTAAAATAGAATGATCACTTTCACTGCTACTGCTACTTGAAGATTGGTAAGACTTGGGAATGTCGTAATAGCGGCCGCGAATTTTTATTCTAAAAAAAATATTGCTTCAAGCCCCCTAACCTAATTTACAAAATAATCTTTTACCTGACTACTTTTTTTGATGTTTTTTGATGTGGTAGGAATTCCTCATCTTTATTAGAGTCATAGCCGTGGCCATCACTTGAATAAGTATCACTCATTTTGATATTTTAAAACAAAACACTGCCAGAAATCGTTAATTACATGCTCCCACAATTTAGAACTAAACAATGTAACACAACCTAGAATTTGTAGAAAATGGAATAATAAAGTTACAACATAGGACTAAGTGATAGTATTTTTATTAAAAAAAATAAATTACGAAGTCCTATGTTTAACATAAATCCTTGGTATACACATGACTTATCATTTTTGACGTACACCTTTGATTTCCACAGGATTAACAGAGTTCTATGAGAGCTAAAGTGTTCGTTCGATAATTGTAACATAATTTATGTCACATAGGGCAATGTTACACCAAGAACTTGAAATATTCAAAAATGTTACATAGGACCTTGTAATATTGGGGTGACGATTAGTTGAAAAAAGAAGTGTCGAATTTTCAGATTCTGTTTCGATTTAATTTGTTATTAAAAGAAATAAATAATAATTCAGCATAAACTTGGAATTACAATAAAAAGTAATACGGAAAATTTGCATAGTTTTCGTTACTGCAACAGCATTTTAAATTGGAAATCTGTAGCGAACTGCACTGATTAATAATTTAATTAGCTGACAAAGTCGTCAACTAATTCTCGTTTGCTAAAGAGATTTCAACAAAGAAGCATCTTAGTGCTTCAAAGGGTGCCCCTATTTTCTTTGTTTGGTTAATTAAAATACATAATTACATAATGATTCGTTTTGTTTCAGATGAGTTAATTATGCTGTCACTTGGCTTCACAAGTTTTGTAAATATGAGGCCTTTTGTGGCTTAGTGCAGAAAAATAATCCATATATTTTATCAAGGTACTTTTTTTAACAATTTAGTCATCACAGTAAATTATTAAGCAACGACAAGTTGCATATTTATATGAATGTGTCGAAGTTTTTCTAACACTTTATTTCTTCTTGTTTATATCTTCGCTGACAGAATTTTATATAAAAAAAATATGCATTTCGTAACTTACAAAGTCAACATAACACATTGCGTCTTTCCTGTTATATAAAGCAGTAAACAATAAAACGCGCCTTACCTTTTTTAATATCCCAGTTGATTCGATTTGTTTGTACGAAACATCGAATATTCTTTTTTTTATGGCGACATTTATTTCAAATTTACGGCGAACAAATAGTCCCTCCATCGAGTAATTTTCCACTTGGCTGTATGCTCACATACTTCATTACTTTGAGTCACTGAGTTTAAATACAACAGAAGTTTCCATGTTGGAGTAACAAGGTCCATTTATTGGCCATTTTAGAAATATAATTCTATATACATATACAGGGTGGATTGTAAGTAATGGTACACATTTTACTATAGACAAGAAATTTGGTATAGGGGGGTTTCTTTGGTAAAGAAATTCTAATTTGCTAACAGATTGTCAGTAACTCATAGGGGGCGCCAGCTTGTATTATTCTAAAGCATCATAACTTTTTTGTGCCTTCATGTACACTTATTTTAAATAGATATTTTTATTCACCTACATTTTTTACGTAAAAAAAGTATACTTTCTAAATGTTGATACAAGCAACCGTTTTCAAGATATTTGCCTTCAAAGTTTGTCGTACGTTTATTTTAAGTTATGTAAATGTGAATTTTTCGCAGTAGATTTCAAAATAAAAGTAATAAAACTGACTCTAAAATCGTTTATATCAAATATTACTCTACTGACATTATTATTACACATATTCTTTAAATTTCTAAAGCAAATTTAAATAAAATTCCATAACAAAATTTATTTTCAAAAATAAGTATGTGGGAAATGGAGTTTTTTTATGTAAAGGGATTGCAAACAATTAAAAATCTGGCTGTCCTTTATTGAAATTCATCTCCTAATATCTACTTTGACCACCCAGACTATTAAAATTTTCTTGGACGAACTCAGAGATCATATCTCACATCTCTATGTTAGAAAATAAATTACATCTTAATTTTTTCGATTTTCCTTATTGAAATTTTCAAAATTTAGGTAATAATCTTATCAGTACAGTAATATTTAACATAAATTAGTTTTGAAGCTGTCTCATGATTATTTTTTTTCAAGCCTACTTCGAAAATTTAATATCTTAGTAATTTAAAACCAAGGCACGTCAAGCTTTAAAGGCAAATATCTTGTAAACGGTTGCTCGTATCAACTTTCAGAAAGTACACTTTTTTACGTGAAAAAGATGAGAAAATAAAATAACCCATTTAAAATTAATATACGTGGGTGCACAAAAAAGTTATGATGATTTAGAATTATGCAGGACAGCGCAGGTGGAGCCCCCTATCAGCTATTGGTAATATGTTAGTAAATTAGAGTTTGTCGGCTTAGGAAACTCCCTTGTGCTAAATTTCGTGCCTTTATTTCAATTCATTCCATAATTATACGAAAAAATCGAAATTTTTGTTTCATCTTTGACACCCTGTATCTCTGTTATTATCAACTTTTGGTATAAGATAAATGTAGCTAAATCATATTATTTTTATTCGAAAAATTCACCATTGCTCTGTGTACCATTACTTATGGTCCACCTTGTATACATACATACATACATACATACATACATACATACATACATACGTACGTACGTACGTACGTACGTACGTACGTACATACATACATACATACATACATACATACATACACACATACATACATACATACATACATACATACATACATACATACATACATACATACATACATACATACATACATACATACATACTTACGTACGTACGAGCATACATACATACATACATACATACTTACGTACGTACGTACGTACGTACGTACATACATACATACATACATACATACATACATACATACATACATACATACATACATACATACATACATACATACATACATACATACATACATACGTACGTACATACATACGTACATACATACATACGTACATACATACGTACATATGTACGTACATACATACGTACATACATACATACGTACATACGTACGTACATACATACATACATACATACATACATACATACATACATACATACATACATACATAACATACATACATACATACATACATACATACATACATACATACATACATACATACATACATACATACATACATACATACATACTTACGTACGTACGTACATACATACATACATACATACATACTTACGTACGTACGTACGTACGTACATACATACATACATACATACATACATACATACATACATACATACGTACGTACATACGTACGTACATACGTACGTACATACATACGTACATACATACATACGTACATACATACGTACGTACATACGTACATATGTACGTACATACATACGTACATACATACATACGTACATACGTACGTACATACATACGTACATACATACATACGTACATACGTACGTACATACATACGTACATACATACATACGTACATACATACGTACATACATACGTACATACGTACGTACGTACATACGTACATACATACATACATACATACATACGTACGTACATACGTACGTACATACATACGTACATACATACATACGTACATACATACGTACGTACGTATGTACGTATGTATGTATGTACGTATGTATGTACGTACGTATGTACGTATGTACGTACATACGTACATACGTACGTACATACATACGTACATACATACATACGTACATACGTACGTACATACATACGTATATATATACGTACATACATACGTACGTACATACGTACGTACATACGTACGTACGTACATACGTACATACGTACATACGTACATACGTACATACGTACATACGTACATACGTACATACGTACATACGTACATACGTACAAACGTACATACGTACATACACCATTGCTCTGTGTACCATTACTTATGGTTTACCTTGTATATATATGTTATTAATTACTGAATAAAAATTTCTCATTTTTTAGTATGAAAGATATAGACCTAACTTGAAAATGGGGAAGGAATCTTACGGCCACCGTATAGTTCTGACTTCAATCCATTCTCTGGGGAGCTGTGAAGGATGTATTTGGAAAATTTTCGAATGTATTACGTAAAGCAAAAAATCGAAAAAAGCACCTTACGACCCAAACACTAATAAATTATAGTCTTGAGATTGCGGACAGAAGTGAAAGCTTAAAACAATAAAATCTACTGTTAACATTGATTATCACAGTAATGCAAATTAGCGTGATGGTGACGCGAAACCATACGTTTATTTCCAATCAAAAATAGCCCATTGCGCCTGAAAAAGTTTTCACTTCAAAGTTGTGACCGAGTATTTGTCACACATCCTTAAATATTTTGTAGAAGCCGTAGTCACTTTGAAAATTCAACTAATTAAACTTTGAAATGTTCTATTTCAAACAAAAAAAAAAAAACAAATCGACAATCGAACTTCTTATTCCTAACTTATACCCTCGTAAACCACCCCAAAATTTTTCTAGATAACCTTCTAAAGATGACACCTTGGCTATCAAAACGCGTTGCTGTCTTTTTTTGTTCCAAGGCACAAGATTTATGTATCAATTTTTGAAGATAACCAAAGACTAGTCCAAAAAAAACTTCTTTGCGTTCTCTTGAATTTCGTTATTTGGCTGGTAACCGGTGGCAACTTCGACCAAATACAGACGATTAAAAACTAAATCCAGCAGAAGACTCGCGAAAACCCGCCATTTAAATAACAATTTGTTATCGATTTTAAGTACAATTCGCTAGAGAGTACGGCCCTTGGTGTATGACGAGTCAAAAAGACGGAAATGTAGAAAGAAAAAACTAAATTTATTGACGAAGATGCTCAAAATTCGTAGATGGATAAACCGAATGTACTGCAACTAAAAGAATTCGAACGTGAAGTGCAATTTGAAGATTGCAACAACTCTGTTCACCTTCGTCTCCTACAATAAAACAAACTATTTAAGAAGTCTGGTTAAACCAATGACCAATCTATCAAGAAAAACCATCTTTGATCCTACAAATAAAAACTGCAACAAATATGTTCCATTTCAAACGAAAAAAACAAATCGACAATCGAACTTCTTGTTCCTAACTTACACCCTCGTAAATCACCCCAACAGTTTTCTAGATAACCTTCTAAAGATGACACCTTGGCTATCAAAACGCGTTGCTATCTTTTTTTTTTGTTCCAGGGGACAAAATTTGTGTATCAATTTTTAAAGACAACCAGAGACCAGTCCAACAAAAACCTCTTCGCGTTCTCTTCAATTTCGTTATTTGGCTGATAACCGGTAGCAAACTCGACCAAATCAGACGATTAAAAACTAAATCCAGCAGAAGGCCCGCGAAAACCCGCCATTAAAATAAAAGTTTGTTACCGATTTTAAGTACAATTCGCGCGCAGAGAGTATGGCCCTTGGTATACGACGAGTCAAAAAGACGGAAACGTAGAAAGAAAAAACTAAATTTATTGACGGAGGTGCTCAAAATGCGTGAATAGATGAACCGAATGTACTACAATTAAAACAATTCAAACGTGAAGTGCAATTTGAAGATTGCAACAACTCTGTTCACCTTCGTGTCCTACAATAAAACAAACTATTTAAGAAGTCTGGTTAAACCAATGACCAATCTATCAAGAAAAACCATCGTTAATCCTACAAATAAAAACTGTAACAAATATGTTCCATTTCAAACGAAAAAAACAAATCGACAATCGAACTTCTTGTTCCTAACTTACACCCTCGTAAATCACCCCAACAGTTTTCTAGATAACCTTCTAAATATGACACCTTGGCTATCAAAACGCGTTGCTATCTTTTTTTTTTGTTCCAGGGGACAAAATTTGTGTATCAATTTTTAAAGACAAGCAAAGACCAGTCTAACAAAAACCTCTCCGCGTTCTCTGCAATTTCGTTATTTGGCTGATAACCGGTAGCAACCTCGACCAAATCAGACGATTAAAAACTAAATCCAGCAGAAGACCCGCGAAAACCCACCATCAAAATAAAAATTTGTTACCGATTTTAAGTACAATCCGCGCGCAGAGAGTATGGCCCTTGGTGTACGACGAGTCAAAAAGACGGAAATGCAGAAAGAAAAAACTAAATTTATTGACGAAGATGCTCAAAATGCGTGGATAGATGAACCGAATGTACTACAACTAAAAGAATTCGAACGTGAAGTGCAATTTGAAGATTGCAACAACTCTGTTCACCTTCGTCTCCTACAATAAAACAAACTATTTAGGAAGTCTGGTTAAACCAATGACCAATCTATCAAGAAAAACCATCGGTAATCCTACAAATAAAAACTGTAACAAATAGGTTCCATTTCAAACAAAAAAAAAACAAATCGACAATTGAATTTCTTGTTCCTAACTTATACCCTCGTAAACCACCCCAACATTTTTCTAGATAACCTTCTAAAGATGACACCTTGTCTATCAAAACGCGTCGCTGTCTTTTTTTTTGTTCCAGGGGACAAAATTTGTGTATCAATTTTTAAAGACAACCAAAGACCAGTCCAACAAAAACCTCTTCTAGTTCTCTTCAATTTCGTTATTTGGCTGATAACCGGTAGCAACTTCGACCAAATCAGACGATTAAACACTAAATCCAGCAGAAGACCGGCGAAAACCCGCCATTAAAATAAAAATTTGCTACCAATTTTAAATACAATCCGCCCGCAGAGAGTATGGCCCTTGGTGTGCGACGAGTCAAAAAGACGGAAATGCGGAAAGAAAAAACTAAATTTACTGACGAAGATGCTCAAAATGCGTGGATAGATGAACCGATGTACTACAACTAAAAGAATTCGAATATGAAGTACAATTCGAAGATTGCAATAACTCTGTTCACCTTCGTGTCCTACAATAAAACAAACTATTTAAGAAGTCTGGTTAAACCAATGACCAATCTATCAAGAAAAGCCATCGGTAATCCTACAAATAAAAACTGTAACAAATCTTAATTGAAGTCGACGCAATCGAAAATCGTTCAAATCGTTTCAATTAGACATCTTATCGGTTATAAAACCCCAATAGTTACACGTGAATTTGCCCTATTTATCCTAACTTGATTCCTGCGAATTTCCCTGAAAGACATTGATTGATGAACCAATTTAATCCGTCGCTTTATACTCTCCTATGGGGCCAAAGCTGAATAAAGAAAACTCTTTTAAGCAAAGAGTAAGGATCGGGAAAAATTTTCCATCGTTTTGCCGAGGAAGCTTTAAATCGATAACCCACGTTCTAGTTGAATTCTGATTCCGCTAGTTTTTAGCGGTTTTCTCGGAAACTCGTGTAAATCAAAGGTGCTGTTGCTTTTGTCTTTAGTTTAATTAAAATCTCTGTGTAATAGACGTAAAAGTGGAGAGAAAAATTACCTGCCGGGTTCAATTAAATACAATTTGCGGAAGGATGCCGTTATAATGCAGGTAATTTCATTTTCTGGAATTTCATATATGCGCTGGGGCTGCGATCTATCCATATTTCAAATTGTAATGTCTGCAATTCCATTGTTGCTATTTAATGTGCAATTGTTATGACCACAAACTATTACTGCTTTGAGGTCGCATTAAAGGTAATTGGGAATGACGCGGTATTCATTAATTAAGTTCATGATGCTAGAGCCATTCGAAATCAAGTTACCATCACACTAAAATGCTTCATCTGTTTTGTTACTATCCAGTGCGGCTAGCGTATAGGCACTGTGGAACTGCAGCACCTCCAGTTTCGCTTAAGAGTTTTTTTTTTCAAAATTTTCTGAATACTTTTCATTACACAATTTTTTGTAGAAATTTTTAATTTTCTCTGATTTCTTTTTTTAGAAAATTTAGGTTTCTTTCACAAGGTTACGATATTTAAAAACCTATTTTATTTTTAATTTTGATCAAAATCACATTTTCAAAAACTAGTTTTTGAAAATGTGATTTGAACTTTTCTAATAATTTTTCTAAAAGACTTCATTAAGTCTCCAGGAATATAAAAGATTGAATTTTGAGATTAACCCAAAATTTCTTAAAAAGTTGATGAGAATTTCACACAGAAAGTCAACTCTTGATAAAAGTCGTTTATCAAAAGACGAATCTTGAAAAAAAATCGAAATTTTGAAAAAAAGACGAATTTCGAGGAAAACAAATCAGATTTCCAGGAATAGAAAAGATTAGATTTTAAGATTAACCCGAAATTTCTTAAAAAGTCGAATTTTGAGAAAAATATCGAAACTTCGAAAAAATACGAATTTTAAGGAAACAGTTGATGAGAATTTCAGAACCATAAAGTATTTAATGAAATAAAGTCGAAATTTCGAAAAAAACACGCTTTGTATTAAAAATGGCGAACTTTTGAGATGTATTTCCAGGAAAAAGTCAAAATTTCCAAAAAAAACGAATTTTTGAAAAAAATTCTAAACATCGAGATAAAGATCAAAATGTTGAGATAAAGATCACAATTTCGAGCAAAAGGCAGATTTTAATAAACCAGTCGAAATTTCTGAAAAGTTAGATTCTAAAAGTAGGAAGTTTTAAAAAGAAAACTCAATGTTAGGAAAAATAACGTAATTTCGAAAAGAAGGCGGCATTTCGAGCAAACAATTTTCAAGAAGTCAAATTTTGAAACATAAGTGGAATTTAGCGAATAAAATTGAAATTAAAAAAAAACAATTTTCGAAAGAGAGTTGAATTTTCAAGAAAGAGACAAATTTCGACAAAAACCAGCTTTCAGAACTTCACACAGGAAGTCGAACTTTGATAAAACAGGAAAATTTTAAAGAATAGGCATTTACGAAATCGAAATTTTGAAATTTTAGGGACTAAGCTTGGATTATTAAAAACATAAAGGATCATATTTCGACAAAAGATCGAAATTTCAAAAAAAGATCAAAATTTTGGGAAAATGATCGAAATTTTGAGAAAAACTCGGAATTTCGAGACAACGACAAATTATGAGAAAAATTCAAAATATCAAAAACAAATCAAAATTTCTAAAAACGAGCGCGAATTTTGAATTATTTTTTCAATATTCACTTGTATTTGAAAATTTCGAGTTTTTTCTTGATACTTCTGCTTATTATTAAAACTCTCCCTTTTTTCGAACATTCGACAAAATTTAAAACTTAAAATTTTAAGAATAACTCGAAATTTCGAGAAAAGCTTTCAACTAATTGATTGAAATTTCAAGAAAAAAGTCGAAACTAATAAAAACTCGAAATTTTTTGGAAGTTTGAAAAAAGGGAGAATTTTGATAACAAGTCGAAGTATCAAAATTTTCTGAACACTTTTCATTACACAATTTTTTGTAGAAAGTTTAAATTTTCTCTGATTTCTTTTTTTAGAATATTTAGGTTTCTTCCACAAGGTTACGACATTTAAAAACCTATTTTATTTTTAATTTTGATCAAAATCACATTTTCAAAAACTAGTTTTTTGTAAAAGTTTTGAGAAAGAAATCAATATTTCGAGCAAGAATTAAAATGTTAACTCAAATTTCTTTCAAAATGTCAACATTTTGAGAAAATAATTCCAATTTCAAGAAAAAATCTAAATCCAACTAATTCAGCTCGCATTTTACGATTTCTCTAAAAAATAAGTTAATACGGTATCTTCGTCTTTTTACCTCAAATCACATTTTGCTTAAAAATTTTGAGTTTTTTTAGATATTTCGATTTTTTTAGGAAATTTTGATTTTTTCTGCAAAGTTTCCATTTTTCTTAAATATTGTATAAAAAGAAATGTTCTTCAAATTTCCATTTTTCCTGAAAGTGTTGTTCTTGAAATGTCTTCTAAAAATTCCAACTTCTCCAGATTTTTTCTTTGTGTTCTTCTAATTTGCTTTAAAAATTTTAAATTTTAAAGCTTTAAAAATTTAAAATTTTAAAAGATTTTTCACGACACTTTGACAATTTAAAGTTCATTTTATTTTGTATTTTGACAAAAAATGTTTGGAAAAAACCCTGAAAGCTCTATAAAAATTTCAACATCTTGAGAAAACAAAAGATTTCGACTTTTTTGTAAAGATATTTCAAATTTTATTCAAATTTCGATTTTTTTCTCCAAGAAACAATTTTTTTCCCTATGCAATTTGTGTTTTTCTCTAAATATTTTATACAAAAAATTTATTTGAAATTTCGACTTTTCCTAGATATTTTATCTTTAAAATATTTTCCTTGTAGAAATTTTGATTTTTCTCTAATTTGTTTTGAGAATTTAAAAATTTTTTAACAAAATTTTAATATTTTAAAGTTTATGTTATTTTGTAATTTTGGTAAGAAACTAAAAATTGTGAACTATAAGTTTAGGGAAAATAAACTTCAAATCTGTATAAAAATAAGAAAGATTTGTGATAAATATTAAAATTTCAAGAAAAAATGGACCTTGCCAGTCTCAACCTTTTTTACAATTTGATATTTCTCTAAAAAATTACTACTACTGTAGGACTAAAGAAAATTCTGAATTGGAATTTCCAATTTTTCTAGAAATGTTAAATTTATTCTTGAAATTCTCAAGTTCAAATTTAAAATTCAAATTTCGATAAAAAAAAAGAACGAAATTTCTTGAAAAAGTTTTTTATTAGCAAACATTTAAAAAAAAAAAATAACAGTTTCGAATTAAAGAAAAAAAAGTTTTTTTGAAATAAATTAATTCTCAGAAATATTCTTATAATTTCGACTTTTAAAGTGGGAATTATTGAAATTTTGGAGAAAAAGAATCAACCTTTTTAGGAGAGTCTCAAAATTTCGAAATTAAAATTAATTAAAATTTTGAAAGAAATTTATGAACAATTTATTGTCCTAATTTAATTTTTTTCTAGTAATTTTAAAGTTCCAGAGAAATTTCAAAAATCAAATATTCCAGCTTGAAGCCAATTTTTTGTGATTAAAATTCAAATTTTGGTAATTTATTTGTATATAAAATGCAAGTTTTTTTTTGAAATTAGTTTCAAAACTTTGCACAATTTTAAAAATAGAAATTTTTGTTATTAATTTTTTTAAATTCGAGTGTTATTTCGAAATTTTTCGCAAAGAAATGTAAAGTTAAAAAGAAAAACATTACCACTTTTAAAAAATAAAGCTAAAGTTATCAGAAAAGTCGAATTTTAAAATAAAAGTCAAATCTTAAAAAATTTGGAAATTTTCATAGAAAGTCAAATTTTCAAAAAAAGATAAGTATTTCAATTTTTAAAATGGTCGACATTTTCGATAATTTTGGGAATGTTAATGAAAGACGAATTTTTGGAAAAATATCGACATTTAAAATAATTTGCAGAGTTTTTAATTAAATTTTCAAAGAAGCTGAATTTTTTGAATATTATAGAAAACTCAAAATTATCGAAATATTCGTAATTATCAAAAAAGTTAAAATTTTAAAAAGGTAAACTTTTGAAAACAGTCGAAATTTTCAATAGTTCAATTTTGAAAAGGATCTTTTCTTTTAAATCCAAGATTTAATAGGAAATGTTTAAAAAATGTATAAATAACATTTTAAAAAAGTTTGAACTTTTCAAAAAAAAGTCAAGTTTTCAAAAAAGTCAAGTTTTCAAAAAAGTCGAAATTTAAAAAAAAAGTCGAAGTTTTGAAATGGAGTTGAAATTTTACGAAAATTAGTCGAAAATTTCAATAAAAGGTTTTAAGAAATGTCTGACTTAAAAAAAAAACACAATTTTCAAATAAAGGATCGATAGTTTGCAAAAAATTTAAAAATAATTGAAATTAACAAAATAGTCAAAATTTTTAATTTTTCCAAAAATTTAAAATTTTGGAAAATGACTAAAATTTTCGAAAAGTAACGTTTTGAAATGTCGAAATTTTCATAAGAAAATTTAAACATTTTAAAACACTAAACATTGTCGCAGCACCCCCATTGGTTGTGGCTGCGAGCCGCCACTGTTAATATCAATACAAAAAAAATCAGCCGGCCAGGGGCTCGCATAATGAGGATTTCGTACCAATTACTACGAAATCGTCTTTCGTACCAACTACTACAGTGAACAGTTAATAGACTAAATTAAATCATTTTTACTTACAATTAGGTCAATTAAAATGAATTTGAAATTTTATCCAAAACTGTTTGTGTTATAATAGAAAAATAAACAAATTGTCTATTTTCAAATACAGGCTTTTTTAAAAATCAATTCAAATATTTATGGAAGCGGTGACTGCTTTGATAAATGTCTCTGGTAAAAGGCATTCATTCCCAATGAGTTTATGACTAGCACAGTTCGCGTTAAAATGTTCAATTCTGAACGCAATTACCGTGTTGCGTGCAATTTAATAAACCTGTGCTAACTCCGAAAATATTCATCTAAATGAAATAATGTGCAAGACAAATTTGACTTGCATTCTGTCTATTAACTAAATCAAGTTCACGTTGAAAAAGTTTAATGGTATATGGGTGAAAAAGCATTGGAATGCAAACACCTATTTTTCCATAAAATATTTTGTTTTCTTAAGAACTTCTATGTTACTGAAAAAACCTGCAGTTTTCCGATAATTTAGAACCCAATATGGACTAACCATATAAAAATCTAAATTTGATCATTAGAGACCTAGGAGATCAGGAGGAAAAGGTCATCACTTATACATTTCGAGCTGTATCTTTAAAACCATTGGACCGAAAATTAAAAAAAAATATATTTTACGATCCTCGGAGGTAGCTCTTTCAAGTAATACCCCACGTGACATTTTAACTAAACCAATGACGGGTAAAATATTGCCATTTTACCTGATGTGAGCTGATTGTTAAATATAGAATATCATTCAGATCTTTCAACATTCAATAAAAGTTCCAATAGTGTGATTCTTTGAAGGAACGTTATGCGCATATAAAATACATTTTAGGAAAACCCTCCTAGCAATCGGCGGTTGAAATACCTCGAAAAAGTAGAAGGAAAGGAACCCCGAGAAGTATTAGTATATAAAACGTCGTGTAACTTCAATTTTGTCTGAAATTCAAACCATTTAAGATTCCAGGGATGCCATTTCAGGTAACTCGACTCTCCCAATTTTAATAAAACCGAAATGCGACATGAGCCGGGCCTAAATAACATGCACCTGCGTCCTTAAAACTACCCTAGTGCCCTAGATACCCAAATCACACTCTAAAGTCGAATGTCACTCCTTTTGTCTGCCGTTTTGTAAATCCCTGTAAGCTTTGTGATATGTAGAAGTTGGAAGATTAGGGCGTCGTATCGCCTGAAAATATACCACCGACAATTGCTACATAAAAGTTAAAGCTTTGTGTTTATTTTCCCTTCGATTTCAGTCGACGAGAAATACGCCCCTGTTATTTGAAAATGTATCACGAAATAAACTTCAATATGTTCGATTTACTCCGATAAACCGTAGACGCTTCTAAATCATTCTTGGGTGTAGCGTAAAAAAGATTTTCATTTTTTTTATATTACGTTACCGGAATTTTGTTGGCTTTTTTTTTGTTAAATTGATAATTTTGGGACCCAAGGGGATTTTTTTGATATGTTTATCGACATCATTTTCAATAAGTTTCTAACGAATTTTACCGGTTTGGATAGATAGATATACATTTGCATTTTGGCAGATAATGCGCTACTATACTAAGCTAAAATCGTCTGCCAAAGTAGTACTGGTGCACAGATGGGGGTGTAAAGCCACAAAACCGTCTTTTGGCGTAGGCATAGGCGAAGGTGATCAAGCAAGTTTGTGGCGCAATGGGTACACGACTGCTGTTGCGTGGTGGGTCGCGAGTTCAAATCCCGCTGCCGATCAGGTAATTTTTTCAATTTATTACGCGTCCTACTCATAGCTTCACAATACTGTTAACATTAGAGCATTCTGGTAACGAATATTAGCGAGTACAGCGTGACAGTAGCGCGTACAGCGTGACAGAAACTCGAACTAGCGTGCCGGTAACCCAAACAGCGTGACGATAACGCGGGCTAACCTGATCGCCAAATCATGGCATATCCCGCTTTCCGTTCAACTAGACCAGGGGTCGGCAAACCTTTAAGCCAAAAGAGCCATTTGCAATGAAAAAATTGGTTTCGTTAACTTCAAAGAGCCACAAATTTTTATTTCTGATTTTACATTTTATTACAAAATTAAATGAGATAAATCAGACAAAATATGGGACAGGGAGGGACCCCTCTAACTCATGTAGTCAATCGAAAACATATTTAGCCCAAAAGACCTTTTATTTCTTACAATTTGGAGCTTTATTTCAAAATTTTTCTCGCAAATTAGACTTTTTTAACTCTTCTTTGTATTCGCCTTTTTCTTATCTGTGTATTTAGACTTTTTTTCTTTTAATCTTCCTCTCTCCTCAAAACTCAACAATCTGTGAAAATGTTTTATTTCAAAATTTGCGTTTTTCTCGCAAATTAAACTTTTTTAATTCTTCTTTGAATTCGTCTTTTTTTTAACTATGTATTTAGACTTTTTTCCTTTAATCTTCCTCTCTCCGAAAAAATTCAAAAAATCTGTGAAAATGTTTTATTTCAAAATTTGCGTTTTTCTCGCAAATTAAACTTTTTTAACTCTTCTTTGAATTCGTCTTTTTTTAACTATGTATTTAGAATTTTTTCCTTTAATCTTCCTCTCTACGAAAAAATTCAAAAAAACTGTGAAAATGTTTTATTTCAAAATTTGCGTTTTTCTCGCAAATTAAACTTTTTTAACTCTTCTTGTCTTTTTTTTTAACTATGTATTTAAACGTTTTTCCTAAATCTTCATTTCCTCTCAAAACTCGACAATCTGTAAAAATTTTTACTTTTTTTAATTCGACTTACTGGAAGATTCGACTAATTTCTTAAAAATTCATCTTTTGTCGAATTCGTAATAAAAAAAAGTAAAAATTTGAAGTAATAATTTGAAGATGTTAAATAAAATGGTTTTGAAGATTTCGATCTTTTTCTCAAGTTTCATTTTTTCGAAATTTAGATCTATTCTTAAATTTGACTTTTTCCCAAAATTACATTTTTCGACTGTTCTAAATTGCGACTTTTTTCTCGAAATTTCTATTCCTTTTAAATTACATTCCTTTTCCAAATTTCACCATTTCTCCCAAATATTGACTTCTACTGAATATTTAATCTTTTATTTATTTTTTGGAAATTTCAACCTGTTTCGCAAAATTAGGTATTTCTCGAAATTCCAACTTTTAACTGAAAATTCGACATTTTATTATGTTTCAAGCTACGATTTGATCGAAAAAATTCATCCACCTTCAGAATATTTGACTGCATCTAAAAATTAGATTTTGCTTTTGTTTTGTGTAAATCAGATAAATCAGACAAAATATGGGACAAAGAGAGACCCCTCTGACTCATGCAGTCCAACGAAAATAGTTTTAGGCCAAAAGACTTTTTATTTCTCAAAATTTAGACCTTTACTTTAAAGTTTGTCTTTTTTTTTGCAATTTCAACTTTTTTAACTTCTCTCGATATTAGTCTTCTTTTTAATTATTTATCTTGTTCCTAAAATTAAACTGTTACCTCGATTTATCTGAAAATTTGGAGTTTTTTTAATTCGCCTTGTGTTCGAAATTTCAAATTTATCCTCAAAATTTAATTTCCTCTGGAAAATTGCAAATTCTTATCGAAATTTGGGACTTTTCTTAAAATGTTGACTTTTTTCTTGAATCTTTCTCAAAATTTGACTTTTTTTCTACTTCTTTGAAAAACTCCGACTTTTTTAAAGTCCGACACTTTTTTTAAGCTTCCAGTTTATTTTTATTTAAAATTTTCAAGTTTTTTTAAATTTGTTTTGGGTTTAAATATTTTGTCAAAATTCGATGTTTTTTTTCTGAAATTTTGCCCTTATTTAAGAAGTTTGAATAAATTCATTTTTTTTAAATCGTTTTTTCCAATTTTTTTTCGAAATCTCTTCCTTTTTCTCAAAATTCAGCTTTTTCTGGAAAATTCTGACCTTTTTTCTCGAAATTTTCTGGGAATTTTTTTTTCGAAATTATTTTACAAATGTTCTCAAAATTGGAATTTATCTGAAAATTTGGATTTTTTTTTAAATCGTTTTGTTCTCGAAATTTCAAATTTATTCTCAAAATTTAACTTTCTCTGGAAAATTGTAAGTTTTTTGTCAAAATTTAGAGCTTTTCTTAAAATTTTGACTTTTTCCTTGAAATTTTTCCTAAAATTCGACTTTCTTCTTCTTCTCTGAAAAACTTTGACTTTTTTAAATTGCAACAATTTTTCTAAGCTTTCAGTTTATTCTCACAATTTCTCTTTTCGAGATTTTGCAATTTTTCAAAAAAATTAAAATTCTCTAAGAATTTCAGGTTTTTAAATTTGTTTTTAGTTTCAATCTATTGTCGAAATTGGACGTTTTTTTTATAAAATTTTGCCTTTTTTGAGAACTTTCGATAAATTTGTTTTTTTCGAAATTTCTCCCTTTTTCCGAATTGGATAAATTCAAAGCTTTTCTTAAAATTTTGACTTTTTTCTTCTGCTCTGAAAAACTTTTTTAAATTTCAACAATTTTTTCTAAGCTCCCAGTTTATTCTTGCAATTTCTCTTTTCGAAATTTTTCAATTTTTCAAAAAATTAAAAATTGCTTAAACATTTCTGATTTTTAAATTTGTTTTGGGTTTCAATCTATTGTCGAAATTTGACGTTTGTTTTCTAAATTTTTGCCTTTTTCGAGAATTTTCGATAAATGCATTTTTTTTAAATATCTTCCTTTTTTCGAATTATACAAATTCATTTTTTTTATCTCTTCATTTTTCCCAATTTTTGTCGAAATCTCTTCCTTTTTCTTAAAATTTGATTTTTTCTGGGAGATTTTGACCTTTTTTTAAAGTTAAACACTTCTCGAAATTTTCTTGAAATTTTTTTTCGAAATTATTTCACAATGTTCTCAAAATTGGAATTTATCTGAAAATTTGGATTTTTTTAAATCGTCTTGTTCTCGAAATTTCAAATTTATTCTCAAAATTTAACTTTCTCTGGAAAATCGTTAGTTGTTTGTCTAAATTTAGAGCTTTTCTTAAAATTTTGACTTTTTCCTTAAAGTTTTTCGTAAAATTTGACTCTTTTCTTCTGCTCTGAAAAACTTTGATTTTTTTAAATTGAAACATTTTTTTTAAGCTTTCAGTTTATTATTACATTTTCTCTTCGAAATTTTGCAATTTTTCAAAAAAATTATAACTCTCTAAGAATTTCAGGGTTTTAAATTTGTTTTGAGTTTCAATCTATTGTCGAAATTGGACGTTTTTTTCTAAAATTTTGCCTTTTCTGAGAACCTTCGATAAATTTGTTTTTTTGCGAAATTTCACCCTTTTTCCGAATTGGCTAAATTCAGAGCTTTTTTTTAAATTTGGACTTTTGTCTTCTGCTCTGAAAAAGCTTTGACTTTTTTAAACTTCAACAATTTTTTCTAAGCTTCCAGTCTATTCTTGCAATTTCTCTTTTCGAAATTTTGCAATTTTTCAAAAAATTGAAAATTGTTTAAACATTTCTGGTTTTTAAATTTGTTTTGGGTTTCAATCTTTTGTCGAAATTCGACGTTTTTTTCTAAATGTTTGCCTTTTTCGAGAGTTTTCGATAAATGCATTTTTTTGAAATATCTCCCTTTTTTTGAATTAGACAAATTCATATTTTTTTAATTTCTTCATTTTCCCAATTTTTTCGAAATCTCTTCCTTTTTCTCAAAATTTGATTTTTTCTGGAAAATTTTGACCTTTTTTTAAAGTTCACTTCTCGAAATTTTCTTGGAATTTTCTTTCCAAATTATTTTACCAGTTCTCTCAAAATTCGAATTTATTTGAAAATTCGGAGTTTTTTTAATTCATCTTGTTTTAGAAATTGCAAATTTATTTTCAAAATTTAGCTTCCTCTGGAAAATTTCAATTTTTTATCGAGTTGTTCTAAACTTTTTCCAAGAAAATCTTTCTAAAATTAAACTTTTTTCTTCTTCACTGAAAAACGTCGACTTTTTTAAAGATTGACAATTTTTTCTGAGCTTCCAGTTAATTTTTACAATTTCTCTTTTCGAAATTTTACTATATTTCAAAAAATTCAAAATTGTCTAAACATTTCAGGTTTTTAATTTGCTCTGGGTTTTAATTTATTGTCGAAATTTTACGCTTTTTTTCTAAAATTTTACCTTTTATCGAGAATTTTTTCTCAATTTTTTCGAAATCCGTTCCTTTTTCTCCATTTTTTTGAAGTCTCTCTTTTTCTCAATTTTTTCAAAATCTGTTTTTCTCTCTCTCTTTCGGCTTTTTCCGGAAATTTCAGCTTTTATTTCGAACTTTGATATTTGCCGTTTTTGTAAATTTAGATTTTTCTTTCTCACAAAAAGTAGTTTATATTTTTTTTATGAAATCTCAAGGTTTTAGAAAATTTTCAAATAAAAATGTAAAAATCATGAGAAAAATATTTTTTTTAGAAATTTCGACTCCCCAAGTTGGTCTTTTTGTAGGAATTTTAAATTTCATGTGTTTTTTCAAAATGGTAACACAAATGCATGAAAAATTTCTCAAAAATACTTCTTGAAGTCATAACTTTTTGTCAAAATTTAAGTAAAACGTGAAAACGTGGAAAAGTATTTTTGGAAATTTCGACTTCTGCAGGTCTCTTGTTTAATGAGTATCTGAGTGTCCGGCTCTAGCTTTTATTTATTTAATTTTTTAGGGGAATTTAAAGAGCCGTAATTTTCTTTTAAGAGAACCGCATGCGGCTCGTGAGCCGCGGTTTGCCAACCCCAACTTCTGTAGGTCACTTGTTTAATGAGTGTCTGCGTGTCTGTCCATTCTAGATTTTATTTATTTATTTTTTAAGTGAAATTTAAAGAGCCGCATGCGGCTCGCGAGCCGCGGTTTGCCGACCCCTGAACTAGATTAACATGAAATGGATGTTTCAAAGCGACGCTATCGATTTCGCCATAACGCCCGTTAAATAATTCAACGTGTCCGTAAGAACGTTTATAATTCTCCAGTGAAATCGAGCGGATTAGATTAACTCGAAAGTCCGAATACAATCCAGCAACAATTAAACTTGAATTTGGGCGAGAACGTTACATTTTTAGGGCAAATTTATGTGTTCTTCAGTTTCTCTTTGCTGGGGTGTTTATGGTCCCGCATATAACTTCGTTTGCTTTCATCAAAGCTTCCTCCGATATTTATTCATAGCTTAGTGAATAGCTCGGACCGTAATAATGAACGCCAAGCACGATATACGAGCTCGTATCCTGCCCAAATTCGTTTCAGCGATGAAAAAGATCGAGCACATAAAAAGCGATAAACGAGAAATTTCACTTCGTCTTTTTTTTAACGTTTCCAAGGAAAATGTAATAACAGAATGACTTTGATCTAAAATTATATATATATATATGTAACACTAGCTTATGACTTTCCTTCGATTATTAAAATGTGTTTTATTTTCATTTATGTTTTATTGGTTTTTTTTTCGCCAGTTACTCCTTCCACAATTCTAGATTTTGAAAATTGTGGAGGAGGTAACTGGCGAAAAAAAGCCAATAAAACATGAATGAACAGATCACTACTTCGCTAAGAAGATGCAGAGAATATCTAAATCAGCGTTTTAGTTACAATCACATCTACGATGTAACCGAGGTTACAAAGGTCGCGGTAGCTAGGTAACTATTGCATTAAGGGTTGCGTAGCAACATCCGTTAAATACAAATGATTCGTTTAAAGTATGTTAAACTTAACAAATAACATCAGTTGTATGTTCTGGAATGAAACAGTCGAATGGGCTAAAAGTTGAAAATATTTACCAACTACCATAGACCAGTTTCGACCTTCCTTGGCCTCATCTCCATGGTACAGTCGTAGTAAACACTTGCACTTAGTCAGCCACATATACAGGGTGTCCTACTAGACATGGGATAACATCGATATATTCGTAATAACGAATATATCGATGTTATCTCCACTAATAGTAGGGCAGCATTTTAGGTTCATCAACATGCCACTGAGAAAAGCTTGTTTTTATATTTTAGTAAAAAAAAAATATTCTAAAATCTGCCGTAACTTCTTTATTTGTAGTTTGTTTCTTTTTGACTTTGAGATCCTTATGTGAATTGCACATTTTTTTTTTAATTGTATCTTACCAAGCCCAGTTTTTAGTTTATTATTGTAGTCTGATTGAAAAAAAAAACTTTAATCATTTTTGTTTGGTTTCTCCAGTTTTACAGTGGCGTTAAGTACCGTTAAGCACAGTCTATTAACTCGTTTATATCTGATTAACTAATTGCTACAATTTGGAGTCTTTACCTTTTATTTTACCCAATGGATTTGTAAATCTGAATTAAAATCACTTACCAGTGTTGACCTGTTTATGCATTATAAATTGCATCACATTCACGTTAATCGTCAGATCTAATTATTTTCAATAGCAGATAATGGCAGAAGCCTAATAGCAGAACCTTTTGTTATAACTCCATAAATTCAAAAGCCCCTGAGCTAGACTTAGTTGTTCTGGCTTAATCTATTATGAAGTTGACACGAGCTATATTATCCAAATTACACTACAATGTATTGTGCTTTCGCAATTAATATTGGAAGAAGCCAAATAATTGTTAACAACTATTATTTAACATGCAGGGCCCCTACAATAATCTGTTCAAACCAAACGACATAAAATTTAAAAAAGCTTTATCTAATTTATAATTTTCGTTTTGACAAATAAAAAAAATACATAAAATTATTCTGCTTTCGTAATTAATATTGGAAGAAGCCAAATAATTGTTAACAACTATAATTTAACATGCAGAGCCCCTACAATAACCTGTTTAAACAAAACGACTTAAAATTAAAAAAAAAAGCTTTATCCAATTTATAATTTTCGTTTTGACAAATAAAAAAAATTCAAAAAATTATTCTACTTTCGGGATTAACACTAGAAGAAGCCAAATAACTGTTAACAACTAAAATTTAACATGCAAGGCCCCTACAATAACCTGTTCAAACAAAACGACATAACATTAAAAAAAAAAGTTTTATCTTATTTATAAATTTCGTTTTGACAAACAAAAAAATACAAAAAATTATTCTGTTTCCACAATTAATATTGGAAGAAGCCAGATAATTGTTAACAACTATAATTTAACATGCAGAGCCCCTACAATAACCTGATTAAACAAAACAACATAAAATGAAAAAAAAGATTAATCCAATTCATAATTTTCGTTTTGACAAATAAAAAAATTCAAAAAATTATTCTACTTTCGGAATTAACATTAGAAGAAGCCAAATAATTGTTAACAACTATAATTTAACATGCAGGGCCTCTACAATAACCTATTCAAACAAAACGACACAAAATTTAAAAAAAAGCTTTATCTAATTTATAATTTTCGTTTTAACAAATAAAAAAATGCAAAAAATTATTTTGCTTCCGTAATTAATATTGGAAGAAGCCAAGTAATTGTTAACAACTATAATTAACATGCCGATGCCCCTGAACATAACCTATTCTAAACAAATACGACTTAATGAACAAAAAAAGCTTTATTCAAGTTTATAATTTTCGTTTTGACACCAAATACCCAAACTATTCAAACAAATTATTTACTTTCGCGGATTAATCCTAGAAGAAGCCAATTAAACTGTCTAACAACTGTAATTTAACATGCGACCCCCCCACACCCCTAGAACTCCTTTTTTGCCCTCTGCACTGTTTTTCCCCTTCGCTCCTACCTTGCCCACCCACCCACATTTCCCTTTATTTTAGAACACTTGTACGACTTTCTTTGCCACTCGTGTGATGTACAGTTTAGACACAAAAACAAGCACTTTCGACGCATGTCTTTTTCAGGGTTCCTTTTTTTATGTTTTAATGCCTGACTTCTTGCCATGCTTTCTCGTACACACTGGTCCCCTCCTTGTTCCCTACTTACCCCTATTTACAGAACACACCCATTTTTTCCTAAGTCAACACCCATCATGGACTTCTTCGTCCCATCCCCGGTCTTGCACACCCTTTTCGGTCCACTTTCCGTCGTTGCGCCCCTTCGCCTTTTCGGATCCCGTTTTTTCCGAGCAGATTTCACTTTTAGCCACACCACTAACCTACACTCGTTAACCCAGACTCCCTCCTGCCAATCTGTCTAACACGTGACGAACAGTGCCCATTTACGCCCCATTCACGCATTTTGACTATCCCACTTCTTTGCAAACTTTTCTTTGCACTTTGTTTGTATCATCACAACATAGTTCCTATGTTGACATTCCTCTTTCCCTATATCACCACCCACACTTCGTGCACCTCTCACCCCACGCTGCCCTTCTCCGTATCCTTTTTTCCCCCCTCTTTTCTTTTGTCTTTTTCCTTCTTGTTCTCGTTTTGCCCCCCCTCTAACTAATTACACAACAATCACCACCACACCTATCTGTGTGGACGACTATGTGACCTGTATTCACAGGATTTTACCCCTATGGCTCCACACGCATAATTTTTTTTGGCCATCACTTTGTGCCCCCACTTGATATTGTTCCCCACCTCTCCACCGCCCGCCACTCACACTACTTTCCACCGCGCTGTCGCCGTCTGTCCTGCACTTTTTCACATTTTCACCCCACAACCTGTTCCTCACACCACTCTGTCTTATCTCACACCCCATACCAGCCCACACAGAGCCGGCCACGCCCATTTTTCCTCTCTGACACTCAGCCGTATTTCGCTCCTACCTTCCGGACCGGACAACAACGGACCTTAATTCTTTTAAACCACAACTAGTGTTATTTACACATAGAGAATTATTATGAACACAGCCACCACTGGCCGCTTCCTACTATATCATCCATCCAGTTGTAGTAGCATTTGTGATGTTTTGAACAATTACTCCCACCCTTACCGTACGCTCCCTATATATCACCCACCTACACCCACTATACACTGCCCCTCACGACTTCCACACCACGAGTCATCCTCACTTTTCCCCCCCCCTCCTGGCCTTTGTGTATGTGTCCCATGTTGCAGACCACTTTTTCCCCCTTTTCCCATATCACCACCGCTCGACTCCCCCCCTTTTTGCCGTTTTTTACACACTTAGAGAGACATTTGTCTCACACAGAGACGATAATAGTGGGATAGTTATGTTTGTCTTTTGGTAATCTGAAATATACTGTTTTAGGGAAATCATTGTGAGAACGTTGCCTATTTGTTTGTCTGTCCTTTGCCCGTTATTTGACAGGCAACACCCTTGTGTCCATCCTATACGACCTCACCCACCCTTTTATTACGTTTGGTGCTCTTGTCTCTACTTCTGTTCCATATCACTTCAGCTCTCTACGTTCTATCTACCTGGCTCTCCTCTGTCCAATCTTGTACTTTGGTACTCTGTCACAGTACCCACATAGTTGGCTTGTCGATTTATGATGTCGGTCTTTTAAGGTATTTTATTAGTTCATGTGTGTGTTGGGCGTTTTTGTGGACTCAAGTTACTATTGACCGTCCCACATAGCAATCTGAATAACTTGTCCCATGATATGAATAGGTGTGTGTGTATTGTATTTGTGCCTTTGTATTGTTGCACAGTGTTACGTAGTTGTTTCCAATGTATGGTGAGTTATTTTTGGTGCGTCCGGCTCCTGTTGTATTGTTGTATGGATGTTGTCTGTTGGTATGATCTGTTCTGTTGTTGTTGGACTGTTGTTATAGTGCGACGACCTCCTTGTTCCGCGCTGCCTATACCTTAACGCACAAGCCGCGCGAGAATCTTTAGTATCTTGTGTCACGGTTATGTTGTCCTGTGTTTAGGCACTAATCGTTTATCTGGCTGTGTGTATTCAGCTAACAGTACTTGTATGTTGATCCTTGTATTTTGATATTTTGTATTTTGTATTTTGTATTTGTATTTTGTATTTTGTATTTTGTATTTTTATTATATTTTGTATTTTGTATTTGTGTATTTTGAATTTTTGTATTTTGTATTTTTGTATTTTGTATTTGTATGTTGTCTCGTTGTATGTTGTATTTTGTATTTTGTATTTTGTATTTTTGTATTTTGTATTTTGTTATTTTGTATTTTGTCTTTTTGTATTTTTTTGTATTTTGTATTTTGTATTTTGTATTTTGTATTTTTGTATTTTGTATTTTTGTATTTATGTAGTTTGTATTTTGTATTTTGTATTTTGTATTTTGTATTTTGTATTTTGTATTTTGTATTTTGTATTTTGTATTTTGTATTTGTATTTTGTATTTTGTATTTTGTATTTTGTATTTTGTATTTTGTATTTTGTATTTTGTATTTGTATTTTGAAACTTCGAAATTATCTGAAAATTTCGACCGTTTTTCAAAAATGTCTAAAATAGAAATACAAAAAAAAAAGAAAATTTCTACTTTTTCTCAAAGTTTCGACTTTTACGTGGTAAATTGGACTTTTCTTTAAAAAAGTTGTTTTTTAATTTGCACTTTTTTTAAAAAATTGGATTTTATTCAAAATTTCCAGATTTTCAAAATCAATCAATCAAAATATTATTTAACCGAAAATTTGAAAGAGCTAAAAATTTTTCAAAATTACGACTCTCCTTTAAATGTTGCACATTTTTTTCAAAATTTCAACTTTATCCAAAATTATGTCGTTTTTAAAAATTGTAACTTTTCTCGAAATTTTGTTGGGTTTTATATTTTGTATCTGAACATTTGTATCTTGTAAGTTACCTTTTGTCTTTTGTTTTTTGTCTCTCGTCTCTCGTCTCTCGTCTCTCGTCTCTCGTCTCTCGTCTCTCGTCTCTCGTCTCTCGTCACTCGTCTCTCGTCTCTTGTCTCTCGTCTCTTGTCTGTTGTCTCTTGTCTGCTGTCTCTTGTCTGTTGTCTCTTGTCTGTTTCCTGTTGTCTCCTGTCTTTTCTTTCTTGTCTCTTGTCTTTTCTTTCTTGTCTTTTGTCTTTTGTATTTTGTATTTCGTATTTCGTATTTCGTATTTCGTATTTCGTATTTCGTATTTCGTATTTCGTATATTTCGTATTTCGTATTTCGTATTTCGTATTTCGTATCTCGTATTTCGCATTTCGCATTTTCTATTTTCCATTTTCCATTTTCCATTTTCCATTTTCCATTTTCCATTTTCTATTTTCTATTTTCTATTCTCTATTTTCTATTTTGAAATTTCGAAATTATCTGAAAATTTCGACCGTTTTTCAAAATGTCTAAAATTGAAATAAAAAAAAAAAATTTCTACTTTTTCTCAAAGTTTCGACTTTTACGTGGTAAATTGGACTTTTCTTTAAAAAAGTTGTTTTTTCAATTTCCACTTTTTTTAAAAAATTGGATTTTACTCAAAATTTCCAGATTTTCAAAATCAATCAATCAAAATATTATTTAACCGAAAATTTGAAAAAGCTAAACATTATTTCAAAATTACGGTTTTCCTTTAGATGTTGCACATTTTTTCAAAATTTTAACTTTATCAAAATTTTGCGGTTTTTCAAAATTGTAACTTTTCTCGAAAGTTCGACTTTCTCGAAAATTTTTCGATAATTTCTATTATTTTTAAAATTTTGCTTTTGGAAATTACAAATTTTTGTTAAAAATTGACAATGACAAGTTTTGATCAGCTCGAATTTTTCGAAAAGTTGAATTTTTTAAAATTTCGATTTTATTTCAAAGTAAGACTTTTTCAAAATTTCGACTTCTTGTCAAAAGTTGAATTTTTTAAAGTGTTTTCACTTTTTATCAAAATTTCAACTTTTTCAAAATTTTCACGATTTTTTTGAAAACTTCGACTTTTGTTTTGAGTTTCTACTTTTTGGCATTTCTTCACTATTTGTACCTTTCAAAGTTTCGACTCTTTTGAAAATTTGATTGACAATATTTGAATATTTTTTAAACTTCGAATTTTTTTCGAAATTTTGACTATTTTCGAAATTTTTAAATTTCGTATTGTTTTGAAAATTTCAAATTCTCGAAACTTTCGTTTTTTAACTTTTGAAGGTTTTTAATTTTTTAGAATTATGACATTTTCAAACTTACTATATTTGAAAATTAGGACTATTTACCAATTTTTTTTTTAATTTTAAATTTGACAATTTCACATTTTTTAATTTTCAAATTTTTTAAAAATGTCGAATTCCCAAAATTTTGAAATTATCAACTTTTTGAAAGTTTCAACTTTTTGTGAAATTATCGCCTATTTTCAAAATAATCTATTTTTTTGAAAATTCAGATTTTAAAATATTCGCCTTTTTTCTAAAATTTCAAGTCTTTGCAAATGGCTCAAAAATATTTACTCTTTTTGAAAATTTGGGTTATTTTTCAAAATTTCATTCATTCAAAATTTGGATTTTTCTTAAAATGATCAGTTTTGAACTTTTTAACCATCTATAAAAATTTTGCCTATTTTAAAAAATAACATTTTTTTTTTGAAAATTTCGGCTTTAAAATATTGTCTTTTTTCAAAATTTCAAATCTTTGCAAATGTCGCTAAAATGTCGACTCCTTTTCAAAATCTCGACTATTTTTCAAAATTTCATTCATTCAAATTTTG
This sequence comes from Dastarcus helophoroides, assembly GCA_028583605.1. Taxonomy (NCBI): domain Eukaryota; kingdom Metazoa; phylum Arthropoda; class Insecta; order Coleoptera; family Bothrideridae; genus Dastarcus; species Dastarcus helophoroides. The sequence continues at coordinate 27,173 of JAPAGP010000024.1, read as the reverse complement.
GGTTTTTCCTGAAAATATCAACTTTTTGAACATTTTAACTTTGGATGAAAATTTTGCCCAATTTCAAAACAACATTTTTTTCAAAATTCCGATTTTAAAATATTTGCCTTTTTCTTTTCAAAATGTCAAGTCTTTGTAAATGGCTCTAAAATTTTTTTTCTATTTGAAAATTTCGACTATTTTTTAAAATTTTATTTATTCAAAATTTGGGTTCTTGAAATTATCCATTTTTTGAACATTTTAAATTTCTATGAAAATTTCGCCTTTTGTCAAAATAATATTTTTTTAAGTTCCGATTTTAAAATATTTTTTTTGTAAAATTTCAAGTCTGCAAATGACTAAAATTTTGACTCTGAAAATTTCGACTATTTTTCAAAATTTCATTTTCTTTCGAAAATGTATATTTTCTAAAAATTTTGCCAACTCAAAAATTTTTAATTGTTTTGAAAATTTGGTTTTGTTTCGAAAAATTATCAATTTTTGCAAATTTTGATTTTATTGGGAACATTTTGGTTTTTTGATATTTCGATTTTTTTGAATTTGTTTGCACCCATTTTGAAAAACTTCGAATTTTTCTGAAAATTTTGCTACTTTTGGCCAAATTCGCACTTTCTAAAAATATAGATTTTTTTTTGCAAATTTTGGCACTAAAATTTCGTCTTTTGTTGAAAATTTGTACTATTTTTCAAAATTTTAACTTTTTCTCAGTTAGATTTTTGAAAAATTTACTCTTTCTAAATTTTCAATTTTTTTGAAAATCTTTCCTTTTTCAAATCTTCATTCTTGCAAAATGTCGATTTGTTTTGGTAGTTTTTCTAAAAATTTTGCAATTTTTGACCAAATTTAGACTTTTTTTCAAAATCTTTTTTTTAATTTTCATTTTTGCAAAATGTTGATTTGTTTTGAGAGTTTTTCTAAAAATTTTGCGATTTTTGACCAAATGTAGGTTTTTTTCAAAATGTCCAAATTTTATTTTCTCAAAATTTTGTTAAATTTCAAAATTTTGATTAAATTTTGAAAATTTCATTTTTTTCTAAATTTTAATTTGCTATGAAAATTTTTATTAAAAAATTTTGGCTTGTTAAAAAATGTTCGATTTTTTAAAAAACTTACACTAATCGAAATTTCTTTGAAAATTTTGACTTTTCTTTAGTGTTTAGACTTTTTGAAAATTTCGAAAATTTGACTGAAAATGTTTTAATTCTTTTAAATAATAATAATAAAAACAATTTATTGCATATTGTTAACATAGGGAGCATACATAACAAACATAAAAAATACAGAATTTAAATACCAAAAAAAAATATTTATACACTAAACATTGATTATAAATAAAATACGCAAAAAGAATTAAATCTCGATATTTTTTAACTGTAGTTTATTTTTCAAAATTTCGTTTACCATTTTTCCGATTTCTCGAATTTTTTTAAAATGTCGACTTTTTTTGACCTCCTTTTGAAAATTTTTCGATACAACTTTAAGTTTTCGACTTTATTAAAATGTTAACCTTCCTTTGGAAATTTTTTCAAAATTTTAAATTTTCAAAAATGTCGACTTTTTAACAAAACGTCGAGTTTTCGAATGGTCGAATTTCTCCCGAAATTTCGATCTTTTCAAAATTTCAATTTGATCCAAAATTTAGATTTTTTAAAAAATTCTAAATTTTCGAAAATTTGACAACGAAAATTTTGACTTTTCTGGTATAACTTTTTTCAAAATGTTACTTATCGAAAATTCTAGAATTTTCCGAATACTTGACAATGTGAGTGGGTTCGAACATTGTCATAGACACTGTTGCCAGCTTTAAGTTTTCACTTCTGCCGGCAGTCTCATATAATTTTTTTGAATATTTTGATAATCTGGATGGTGTAAAATAAAAAATGATAATACTGTTTACGGCACACAAAAAACCTCGTCTTTTAAAATCATGCTTTTAGTGCTAATACGTCGAAGTAAGGGTAATCCGAGTTTATTTAAAATCGCGTCCCGCCGACTCGAGCGTTTTCAATAAAATAATAGAAAATCCAATAAACTGACAAAGGTCGGGTAAGTTTTCAGGAGTAATAAAAGTTTGCAGTACGTGAAGTTTGTTCACTTTCATTAAGTCTCCGAAACGAGCCAAAAAGCCAGAAAGTAAATAGGGAGAGAAAAGCAATTAAACACATCCTGCGACATACTCGGTTTCGGGGCCCCGTCAAAACACGATTTCGCAATTGTTTCGTCCAGATTTGATTCTCATAAATGTTAGCAGGGGCGCGGTTAATTACGAATTTGCAAGAAACATATGTACTTGAGTTACAATTCTTGCAGATGATTCACGTATGGAAGTTTTCTTGCCAAGAAATCGAAATGTGAGTGAATTTTGTGTGTGGTTTTTTGTATGTTGTATTTTTTTGTATTTTGTATGTTGTATGTTCTATGTTGTGTTTTGTATTTTATATTTTGTATATTGTATTTTGTATGTTGTACATGGTATTTTGTATGTTGTATTTTGCATTTGTATTTTGCATTTGGTATTTTGCATTTGGTATTTTGTGTTTTGTATATTGTATTTTGTATAGGATATACTTCTTCCGGGATTGGACCGTGTCAAAGAACTACTAAAAGTGTTCGACGTTTCGCCCACCATCGTAGGGGGCTTCTTCAGGAACAAAGAAAAGAAAAAATGAAAAGAGGAATATGAGGGAATATGCAAAAAACGAAAGAAAGAAGAAGAGTTTCGCCTCTGGTATGGTGGACATACTGAGTTACCGTGTGCTCTTCTGTCTAAACTTTCTTATCCTTTGGACCAATTTTCAATTCAGAAGAGTTTCCCCTCTGCTATGGTGGACATACTGAGTTACCTTGCTCTGATGTTTTGAAATTGGCCTTTTCTTTCTTTCGTTTTTTGCATATTGCCTCATATTCCTCTTTTCATCTGTTTTTTCTTTCTTTGTTCCTGAAGAAGCCCCCTACGATAGTGGGCGAAACGTCGAACACTTTTAGTAGTTCTTTGACACGGTCCAATCCCGGAAGAAGTATATCCTCTACTGACTCTGACCGTGGAAGCCTCCGTTATCATATTGTATTTTGTACGTTGTATTTTGTGTGTTGTATTTGGTATTTTGTATATTGTATGTTTTGTTTTGCATTTTATATTTTGTATGTTGTATTTTTTTTTTGTATTTTGCATTTGGTATTTTGCATTTTATGTTTTGTATGTTGTATTTTTTTGTGTGTGGTATTTTGTGTGTTGTATTTTGTGTTTTGTGTTTGGTATTTTGCATTTGATACTTTGTATTTATATGTTGTATTTCGTATGTTTTATATTGTATTTTGTATATTGAATGTTGTGTTTTGCTTTTTGTACGTTGTATTTTGTTGGGTTTTGTATTTTGTTGTTCTCTTTTGTATCTGGTCTTTTGTATCTTGTTTGTTGTCTTTTGTCTTTTGTTTGTTGTACATTTTTGTATTTTGTATACTGCATGTTGTATGTGGTGTTTTGCATTTTGTATGTTGTATTTTGTTGAGTTTTGTATTTTGTTGTATTTTGTATCTTGTTGTATTTTATATCTGATCTTTTGTATCTTGTCTTTTGTCTCTTGTCTCTTGTCTCTTGTCTCTTGTCTCTTGTCTCCTGTCTCTTGTCTCTTATCCCTTGTCTCTTGTCTCTTGCCTCTTGCCTCTTGTCTCTTGTCTCTTGTCTCTTGTCTCTTGTCTCTTGTCTCTTGTCTCTTGTCTCTTGTCTCTTGTCTCTTGTCTCTTGTCTCTTGTCTCTTGTCTTTTATCTTTTGTATATTTTGTGTTTTGTATACTGTATGTTGTATGTTGTGTTTTGAATTTTGTATGTTATATTTTATTGGGTTTTGTATTTTGTTGTATTTTTTATCTTGTTGTATTTTGTATCTGATCTTTTGTATCTTGTATGTTGTATTTCGTCGTTTGTCTTTTGTCTCTTGTCTCTTGTCTCTGTCTCTTGTCTCTTGTCTCTTGTCTCTTGTCTCTTGTCTCTTGTCTCTTGTCTCTTGTCTCTTGTCTCTTGTCTCTTGTCTCTTGTCTCTTGTCTCTTGTCTTTTGTATATGTTGTATATTTTGTATTTTGTATATTGTATGTTGTGCTTTGCATTTTGTATGTTATATTTTGTTGGGTTTTGTATTTTGTTGTATTTTGTATCTTGTTGCATTTTGTATCTGATCTTTTGTATCTTGTATGTTGTATTTCGTCTTTTGCTTTTGTCTCTTGTATCTTGTCTCTTGTCTCTTGTCTCTTGTCTCTTGTCTCTTGTCTCTTGTCTTTTATCTTTTGTATATTTTGTGTTTTGTATACTGTATGTTGTATGTTGTGTTTTGCATTTTGCATGTTATATTTTATTGAGTTTTGTATTTTGTTGTATTTTGTATATGATCTTTTGTATCTTGTATGTTGTATTTCGTCTTTTGTCTTTTGTCTCTTGTCTCTTGTCTCTTGTCTCTTGTCTCTTGTCTCTTGTCTCTTGTCTCTTGTCCCTTGTCTCTTGTCTCTTGTCACTTGTGTTTTACATTTTGTATGTTGTATTTTGTTGGGTTCTGTATCTTATTGTATTTTGTATCTGGTCTTTTTGTCTTTCTGTCTTTCTGTCTTTCTGTCTTTCTGTCTTTCGGTCTTTCGGTCTTTCTGTCTTTCTGTCTTTCTGTCTTTCTGTCTTTCTGTCTTTCTGTCTTTCTGTCTTTCTGTCTTTCTGTCTTTCTGTCTTTCTGTCTTTCTGTCTTTCTGTCTTTCTGTCTTTCTGTCTTTCTGTCTTTCTGTCTTTCTGTCTTTCTGTCTTTCTGTCTTTCTGTCTTTCTGCCTTTTTGCCTTTTTGCCTTTTTGCCTTTTTGCCTTTTTTGCCTTTTTTGCCTTTTTGCCTATTTGCCTATTTGCCTTTTTGCCTTTTTGCCTTTTTGCCTTTTTGCCTTTTTGCCTTTTTGCCTTTTTGTCTTTTTGTCTTTTTGTCTTTTTGTCTTTTTGTCTTTTTGTCTTTTTGTCTTTTTGTCTTTTTGTCTTTTTGTCTTTTTGTCTTTTTGTCTTTTTGTCTTTTTGTCTTTTTGTCTTTTTGTCTTTTTGTCTTTTTGTCTTTTTGTCTTTTTGTCTTTTTGTCTTTTTGTCTTTTTGTCTTTTTGTCTTTTTGTCTTTTTGTCTTTTTGTCTTTTGTCTTTTTGTCTTTTTGTCTTTTTGTCTTTTTGTCTTTTTTGTCTTTTTGTCTTTTTGTCTTTTTGTCTTTTTGTCTTTTGTCTTTTTGTCTTTTGTCTTTTTGTCTTTTGTCTTTTTTGTCTTTTTGTCTTTTTGTCTTTTTGTCTTTTTGTCTTTTTGTCTTTTTGTCTTTTTGTCTTTTTGTCTTTTTGTCTTTTTGTCTTTTTGTCTTTTTGTCTTTTTGTCTTTTTGTCTTTTTGTCTTTTTGTCTTTTTGTCTTTTTGTCTTTTTGTCTTTTTGTCTTTTTTGTCTTTTTTGTCTTCTTGTCTTTTGTCTTTTGTCTTTTTGTCTTTTTGTCTTTTTGTCTTTTGTTCTTTTTTTTGTCTTTTTGTCTTTTTGTCTTTTTGTCTTTTGTCTTTTTGTCTTTTTGTCTTTTTGTCTTTTTGTCTTTTTGTCTTTTTGTCTTTTTGTCTTTTTGTCTACTCTGTATTTTGTATACTGTATGTTGTATGTTGTGCTTTGCATTTTGTATGTTGTGATTTGCATTTTGTATGTTGTATTTTGTTGGGTTATGTATTTTGTTGTATTTTGTATCTTGTTGTATTTTGTATCTGGTCTTTTGTATCTTGTATGTTGTATTTTGTCTGTTGTTTGTTGTCTGTTGTCTTTTGTCTCTTGTTTCTTGGCTTTTGTCTTTTGTTTTTTTTTTCTTTTTCTTTTGCCTTTTTTCTTTTGCCTTGTTGTATTTTATCTTTTGTAGTTTGTATATTGTATGTTTTGTTTTTGCATTTTGTATGTTGTATTTTGTTGGGTTTTGTATTTTATTGTATTTTGTATCTGGTCTTTTGTATCTTGTATTTTGTCTTTTGTCTCTTGTCTCTTGTCTCTTGTTTGTTGTCTCTTGTCTTTTGTCTTTTGTATATTTTGTATTTTGTATCTTGTGTTTTGCATTTTATATGTTGTATTTTGTTGGGTTTTGTATTTTGTTGTATTTTGTATCTTGTATGTTGTATTTTCTCTTTTGTCTCTTGTCTTTTGTCTCTTGTCTTTTGTCTTTTCTTTTCTTCTTTCTCTTTTCTCTTTTCTCTTTTTTCTTTTCTCTTTCGTCTTTCGTCTTTCGTTTTTTGTCTTTTGTATATTTTGTATTTTGTCTTCTGTCTTCTGTCTTCTGCCTTTTGTATATTTTGTGGTTTGTATATTGTATGTTTTGTTTTGCATTTTGTATGTTGTATTTTGTTGGGTTTTGTTGTATTATGTATCTTGTTGTATTTTGTATCTGGTCTTTTGTATTTTGTCTTTTGGCTCTTGTCTCTTGTCTCTTGTCTTTTGTCTCTTGTCTCTTGTCTCTTGTCTCTTGTCTCTTGTCTCCTGTCTCCTGTCTCCTGTCTCCTGTCTCCTGTCTCCTGTCTCCTGTCTCCTGTCTCCTGTCTCCTGTCTCCTGTCTCCTGTCTCCTGTCTCTTGTCTCTTGTCTCTTGTCTCTTGTCTCTTGTCTCTTGTCTCTTGTCTCTTGTCTCCTGTCTCCTGTCTCCTGTCTCCTGTCTCCTGTCTCCTGTCTCCTGTCTCCTGTCTCCTGTCTCCTGTCTCCTGTCTCCTGTCTTTTGTCTCTTGTCTCTTGTCTCTTGTCTCTTGTCTCTTGTCTCTTGTCTCCTGTCTCCTGTCTCCTGTCTCCTGTCTCTTGTCTCTTGTCTCTTGTCTCTTGTCTCTTGTCTCTTGTCTCTTGTCTCTTGTCTCTTGTCTCTTGGCTGTTGTCTGTTGTATCTTATCTTTTGTTTTCTGTATATTTTGTATTTTGTATATTGTATGTTGTGTTTTGCATTTTATATGTTGTATGTTATTGGGTTTTGTATTTTGTTGTATTTTGTATCTTGTATGTTGTATTTGCTCTTTTGTCTCTTGTCTTTTGTCTTTTCCTTTTTCTCATTTCTTCTTTCTTCTCTCTCTTTTCTCTTTTTTCTTTTCTCTTTCGTCTTTCGTCTTTCGTTTTTTGTCTTTTGTATATTTTGTATTTTGTCTTCTGTCTTCTGTCTTCTGCCTTTTGTCTCTTGTCTCTTGCCTCTTGCCTCTTGCCTCTTGCCTCTTGCCTCTTGTTTCTTGTCTCTTGTCTCTTGCCTCTTGTCTCTTGTTTCTTGTCTCTTGTCTTGTCTCTTGTCTCTTGTCTCTTGTCTCTTGCCTCTTGCCTCTTGTCTCTTGTCTCTTGTCTCTTGTCTCTTGTCTCTTGTCTCTTGTCTCTTGTCTCTTGTCTCTTGTCTCTTGTCTCTTGTCTTTTCCTTTTTCTCTTTTCTTCTTTCTCTTTTCTCTTTTTTCTTTTCTCTTTCGTCTTTCGTTTTTTGTCTTTTGTATATTTTGTATTTTGTATCTTGTATGTTGTATTTTCTCTTTTGTCTCTTGTCTTTTGTCTTTTGTCTTTTCCTTTTTCTCTTTTCTTCTTTCTCTTTTCTCTTTTTTCTTTTCTCTTTCGTCTTTCGTTTTTTGTCTTTTGTATATTTTGTATTTTGTATTTTGTCTTCTGTCTTCTGTCATCTATCTTCTGTCTTCTGTCTTTTGTCTCTTGTCTCTTGTCTCTTGTCTCTTGTCTCTTGTCTCTTGTCTCTTGTCTCTTGTCTCTTGTCTCTTGTGTCTTGTCTCTTGTGTCTTGTCTCTTGTCTCTTGTCTCTTGTCTTTTGTATATGTTGTATATTTTGTATTTTGTATATTGTATGTTGTATGTTGTGCTTTGTATTTTGTAGGTTGTATTTTGTATATTGTATGTTGTGCTTTGTATTTTGTAGGTTGTATTTTGTTGGGTTTTGTATTTTGTTGTATTTTGTATCTTGTTGTATTTTGTATCTGGTCTTTTGTATCTTGTATTTTGTCTTTTGTCAGGTGTCTCTTGCATTTTGTCTTTTGTTGTATTTTGTATCTGGTCTTTTGTATCTTGTATGTTGCATTTTGTCTTTTGTCTCTCGTCTCTTGTCCCTCGTCTGTTGTCTCTTGTCTTTTGTATATTTTGTATTTTGTATATTGTGTGTTGTGTTTTGCATTTTGTATGTTGTATTTTGTATATTATATGTTGTATTTTGTATCTTGTATTTGGTATTTTGTATGTTGTATTTTATATGATGTATTTTGTATTTTTTTGTATTTTGTATGTTGTGTTTTATGTTTTTGATTTTGTATGTTGCATTTTGTGTTTTGTATTTGGGATTTGGTATTTTGTATGTTGTATGTTGTATTTGGATGTTGTGTGTTATATTTTGTATTTGGTATTTTGTATCTTGTATTTGATATTTTGTATGTTGTATTTTATATGATGTATTTTGTATTTTTTTGTATTTTGTATGTTGTGTTTTATTTTTTTGATTTTGTATGTTGTATTTTGTGTTTTGTATTTGGGATTTGGTATTTTGTATGTTGTATGTTGTATTTTGCATGTTGTGTCTTATATTTTGTATTTGGTATTTTGTCTCTTATATTTGATATTTTGTATGATGTATTTCTATTTGGTATTTTGTATCTTGTATTTTGTATGTTGTGTTTTGCATTTTGTATTTGTTATTTTAGCATAACGGTAACGCGAAACGATAAGTTTACCCCCTATCCAAAATCGCTAAACGCGCCTAAAAAAGTTTTCACTTCAAAAAATAAATCGAAAATTTGGAAAAATCTGAAGTTGTCAATAAAAGTCGACAAGAACTAAAAATTTGCATATAAATAAATATCAACTAATTAATGTGAAAAACAATTTCGTTCTTTACGAGTGCAATTGGTCGAATTTCGATCACAAGCCATGCCAGTGTTACATAAATTATTAGGGGAAGCCAAGTATGTCACGAAATATCCTAACTCTATTAGAAAAGAGCATCGGTTTAAAATTCAGAAGTGAGAATAGATAACAGGTCGTATATCTTTAAACAAATTGGGCAATTAACTAATTTAATGATGCCAGTTTGCGCTGTTAAAATAGTTTTCCGTAGGTTTCCGTAATAAATGTCTTTTCAGCTTTTTATTTCTGTATTTTAACATAAAATCTTATAGGAACAAATTAACAACAAAACGAAAAGTAATCCTATAAAAATTTTATCGTTTAGAATCTTTAGATTCATTATTATCGAGCCACATCAAGGTGTTTGAAGTGAAAACTTCTTTAGGCGCGTTGAACGCCCTTGGAATGAGGGTAAACTCGTGATTTCGCGTGACCATAACAGATCACCATCACGCTTTAGCATCACGCCTTATCAACGGTAATGTAACTGTTAACATTAGAGCATAATAAAGTGTATTTCATTCTCAATAAATATGAGATTCGTTTTCGCACGATACAAGCATCCACTAATCACACATTTAAAATTATAGGTCAGTTTGATATCATTTATTTCAAAATAATTCCAATATTCTAACGTATTTACTAGTGTGGATTCAAACTGCAACATTACATATTTCCTAGTTTTAAGTTTTCACTTCCGTCGGCAGTCCCCAGTTGCTCTAAAGCTAGATTTGTGTTTTTTAATTTTTCTTCTTGATTTCCGGAGACAAGATTTGTTTATTAATTTGCGATATCAACTAATTTACACACTTTTATTTAACTTCACTTAGGAGCTTTGCATGATTGTTTTTTGTTGGGTTTTGAATTTTGTTGTATTTTGTATCTGGTCTTTTGTATCTTGTATATTGTGTTTTGTCTCCTGACTTTATATATAATTATATATAGTCGGCAAATAATTAAAAATATTTATTACAGAAAATATAATTTTTAAATGATGTAGTCATAACTAGGAAAGTGTATTAACAATAAATGTTAAAATGTTAAAAATGTCAAATGATTTAGTTTTCGAATGTAGCCGTTACAATATCGCTTTCGATTGTATCTACCTAACAGCATAATGAAACGTGAATTTCCTTTCCTTATTCAATAAATTCATTTATCAAAATGTTCAATCACATCCATTCTAATCGTACGAAGTGAGTGACAGATAGTTTCAGATTTAAAATGTAAAGTGATGTATATCTCCTTTAAACCTATAATAAGAATAAATTTTCATTGATTAAATATTCATGATTAGGTCTTAAATCATTGATATGAGATTGGATATAAACTTGTTCTCCTCATAACACAAAATCACTTCGTTACGATTAATCAACAAATATATTACATAAATACCCTAACCATATATTGCTTTAGTTGTATGGATTTTAATTTATATTGAACATTATGCACCATAACCTTATTCTGATAATCAGAAGTTTGCTCTGAATGCCTATGACAGGTGATTTATCTGATAAAATATCGTACGTTGTATTAAAAGTGGTTCAAGTCATTTAAAAGTAAAAAGCAATCATGGTAATAGGTACAAGGGCAGGCGTGGATTTTATAGGACTTCATTAAAAATTTTGTTTTTATTAGAATTTCGATTTCTATTTTTATTTTGTTCCACCTGCAAAATATACTTTTCGATTAAAGCTTTTTCTGAAGGCACGTTGATTTTATTTGACATTGTTTCAGTTTTTATAAAGTATAGTGCAAATAAAGCAGTTGTATATTTTGTTAGTGTACACTAACATATACATGTTACGCTGCTAATGTATACGATATAGATACTAATATTATAAAAAGAGAACACATAGGGTTGAATAAGCTATGAAATATGAAGTTGTGATAAAAATGGGAAAAAATATGTATATGGAAAAGAAACATGCGAGTCTGAAGCAGCTTATAAGCCTACTAACCTAACTTCTAGTGCCAATCAACCTCCACCTCAACAAAGTGCATCAATGTTGATTATTATTTTAATTGTAGAATCACTGTGCATTACAGCAATGAGTACTCTAGTAATTTGTACAACAACAGCGTATGTCATGATAATGTTAATTTACAAATTATAAAATTTTAATCTTCGGTGCTACAATTAATTTAAAAATTGGAAAAAACCACTTATTTCCTAGTTTTAAGTTTTCACTTCTGTCGGCAGTCCCCAGACCTCCTAATTTTTTATATTATTTATTAAATGGGGCCGAATCAAAATCCATTGGCGACATACCCTAGTGAACCTGATTAATCTCTTTAATTTACTCGCTTAACCGTGTTCAGTTGAGCTGGTAATTTAAAATCTGCGCCTATAAATCTATTCAAGGATTAAATGAATACTACCTTATTAGTATCGAATACCATGATCCGATCTAAAGCACACCTTGTTTTCTTTAGATATTCAATTTAGCACAAAAAATATTATGCACATGCACATGTTAGATAAAGTATATTAACTAAACGTCATATTGAAATATTTATTAAATTTCAGAAGGAATCACGACCAAATAACCTCTGCATCCTGATGCTAATTATTGTGTTCAATGCTTCATCATATAAGGCGGCATTCCGATGATTTTTTATAAATTGTTGACATGTTAAAGCAGTCGATCACGATCTAGGTGCTCTTACTTATACCCACAGATTAAGGCGGCGGTCTGGTACTTTTAAAACGTCGCCATTCTACAAACTACGTCAATACTTTGGAATTGAATGAAATTCGATAATAATGTTTACAAATGTTGGGGAATTCGGGCTTTGGAAGCAGATTTTTTTTTATTATTCCCACGAATGGGCGTACAACTTCTCTCTTTTTTGCCTGTTTTCAGAAGCGAATATCTCGGAAAGTAAACGAAATTTGAAAAAGGTACTTCCAAAGCCCGAATTCGACAACCTTGCTTTATAAGTTCTGCCAAATTTGGAAACAAAATGTTAAAAAAGGCACCATTTGTAAAATGGGAGAGCGGTGTTTGGCGCTTAGATTTCGGTCGCCTCTCACTCGGGTCAAGCATGGTACGGAGACGGACGTGATGCGGAGCAGAGAAATTTTTGCCCCTTCCCCAATACGTCATCAACAAAAATTGTCCCCTGAAACCAAGAAAGATTAAAAAAACACAACAAAGGTTGCTCTAACCCGTTTCAACAGCCAAGCTATGATCTTTACAGAGATACTGATTTAAAACAAGAAAGATTAAAAAACACAACAAAGGTTACTCTAAGGCGTTTCGACAGCCAAGCTATCATCTTCAGAGGGGTACTAACTGAAACCAAGAAAGATTAAAAAAACACACAAGGTTGCTCTAACGCGTCTCGACAGCCAAGCTATCATCTTCAGAGAGATACTGACTGAAACCAAGAAAGATTTAAAAAAAACACAACAAAGGTTGCAAACACAACAAAGGTTGCTGGCTAACGCGTTTCGACAGCCAAGCTATCATTTTCAGAGAGATACTGAAGGTTTTAAACATCAGGATGTTTAGAAATTATTCCTCCGATGTTTAATATATTTCTAAAAATTTCCACTTTGTAATCTAATTTCGTCTCTTTTTTTCTCGAAATGTTTCGTCTTTTTTCTTAAAATTTCAATTTTTTTCCAAAATTTCGATTTTTTGTCCAAAATTTCGGTTTTTTGTTCAAAATTTCGAACTTTTCCTGACATTTGTTTTTTTTTTTCTAAATTTAGATAAAATTTAGTTTCTCCCCTGAATTTCGTCGTTTTCTCGAAATTTTGACTATTTTTGTCGAAATTTGTCTTCTTTATTTTGTCTATTCCAAAATTCGACTTTTTTTATTTCTTAAAATTCGATTTTCCTCTCAGAAATTTTTAATTTTTTGTCCATTTTGACTTTTTTCGTTTCGTTTTTTTTTTGAAATTTCGTTTTTCTTTTCGAAATTTGATTTTTCGTTCGAAATTTCTTTTTTTTTGAAATTTCGTTTTTATTTTCAAAATTTCGTCATTTTTCGAAACATTGGGCTTTTTCTGCAAATTTCGACCCTTTAGAATCTGATTTTTCAGCAATTTTGATTGGTTTGCTCAAATTTGACGTCATTTCAATTTTCATCTCAATATTCGATGTTTAATAGACCTAAAAATTTCGACTTTTCCTTCAAATTTCGTCTTTTTTCGCGAAATTGTTCGTATTTTTTTTTATTTCAATTTTTTTTCTAAAATTTCGATTTTGATCTCAAATTTGTCTTTTTTTTCTAAATTTCGATGAAATTCACGTCTCTCTGGTAAATGTCACTAAAATGAAATCTTTTTTCTCAAAATTTAGATCTTTTTCGCGAATTTTCGATCATTTTCTCGAAATATCAACCTTTTCCTCTAGATTTCTTCAAAAAATTCATTTTTGTGTCTGGAAGTTTAGTTTTTTTTCCTCCAAATTCGTCTTTTTTTTCGAAATTTTGATACTTTCAACATTTTTAATTTATCTCAAAATGTTATGCTGTACGTTCCTGGAAATCTCAATTTTTCCCCGAAGTTCATCATATTTTCAAATTTTCAATCTTTTCTTCAATATTTATTTTCTTAGAGACGAATATTTTCAAAATTTGAATATTTTTTCAAAATTAGCTTTTCTGTGTGCGAAGTTTTGTTCTCTAAATTTCGTCATTTTCTCAAAATTTTGTCTTTTTTATTTCGTCTATTCCAAAATTCGACTTCTTTTATTTCTTAAAATTCGACTTTTTTTATTTCTTAAAATTCAACTTTCTATCAGAAATTTTTAGTCCATTTCGACTTTTTTTCGTTTCGTAAAATTTCAAATTTTTCTAAAATTTCGATTTTTTTCTAAAATTTCGGATTTTTTCTAAAATTTGTTTTTTGTTTTACTAAATTTCGATAAAATTCGATTAGCTCTGGGAAATTTCACCAAAATGAAACCTTTTTCTTAAAACTTAAACTTAAAAATTTTTAGTCCATTTCGACTTTTATTCGTTTCGTTTTTTTTCGAAATTTCGTTTTTTTTTTCGAAATTTCGTTTTTTATTTTCAAAATTCGGTCATTTTTGGACTTTTTCTGAAAATTTCGATATTCAAGAATCTGATTTTTCAGTAATTTTGTGTGGTTTTCAAGAAAGTCGAAATTTGCAACAAAATAAATATTTCGAAAAAAAGTCGAGAGTCGAAGGATCCAAAAATGACAAACTTATGAAAAACTGGAAATTTTTAAAAATTGCAATTTTCAAAATGACAATTTTAAAAAAGTTAAAATTTTTAAAAATACAATTTTGAAAAAAGTTAAAATTTTCAAAAGGTAGAAATTTCAAAAAAGTGAAAATTTTAAAACGAAGAAATTTTAAAAAATGTGCGTTTTTTTAAAAAACAAGTCAAAAAGTTAACAATTTGAAAATGTAACGAAATTTTCAAGAGTCAAGACGTTCAAAAAGTTTATTTTGTTAAGTCGAAATTAAAACAAAAACAGAATTTTTCCAAAAAAGTCGAAATTTACAACAAAATAAAAACTTCGAAAAAAAGTCGCGAGTCGAGAGTTTTAAATATGGCAAAATTCTGAAAAAGTATAAATTTTGAAAAAGTAGAAATTTTGAAAATTTGCAATTTTCAAAAAGATAATTTGAAGAAAAGTTAAAATTTTCACAATTACAGTTTTGAAAAAAAACAAAATTTTCAAAAAGTAGAAATCTCAAAAAAGTGGAAATTTCAAAACGTAGAAATTTTCAAAAAAGGTGACATTTAAAAACACCAAGTCAAAAGGTTAACAATTTGAAAGAGTAACGAAATGTTCAAAAGAGTCAAGACGTCAAAATTAAAGAAAAAACAAAATTTTTCCGAAAAAGTCGAAGTTTACAACAAAATAAAAATTTCAAAAAAAAGTTGTCGAGAGTTCCGAAAAAGGTAAATTTTGAAATAGTGGAAATCTTGAAAAATTTTCAAAAAGATAATTTTAAAAAGGTTAAAATTTTCAAAAATACAATTTTGGGAAAGGTTTAAATTTTCAAAAAGCATAAATTTAAAAAAAGCAGTGACAATTTCAATAGGTACGTAGAAATTTTCAAAAAAGGAGAGAGTCGAGAGCTCCAAAAGTGGTAAAAGTTTGAAAAAGTGGAAATTTAGAAAAATTGCAATTTTCAAAAAGACAATTTTAAAAAAAAAGTTTAAATTTTCAAAAATACAATTTTGAAGAAAGTTAAAATGTTCTAAAAGTAGAAATATCAAAAAAGTGAAAATTTCAAAACGTGGAAATTTTCAAAAAAGATGCAGACTTCAAAAAACAAGCCAAAAGGTCAAAAATTTGAAAAAGTAACGAAATTTTCAAAAGAGTCGACACGTTTAAAAGTCTATTTTTTTTAAAGTCGAATTAAAAAAAAAGAATTTTTCCAAGAAAGTCAAAATTCCCAACAAAATAAAAATTTCGAAAGCAAGTCGAGAGTCGAGTGTTCCAAAAATGGCTAAAATTTTGAAAAGAGTGGAAATTTTGAAAAAATGTGGGATGTTTAAAAGTACAAGTCAAAAGTTCAACTATTTGAAAGACTAAGGAAATTTTTGAAGAAGTCAAGGACGTTCAAACGATCTAATTTTTAAAAATCGAAATTTAAAAAAAAACAGAATATTTCCAAGTAAGTCGAAATTTTCAACAAAATAAAAATTTCGGGAAAAAGTCGGTAATCGACAGTTCCAAAAAGTAGCAACATTTTGAAGTAAATTTTGAAAAAGTAGAAATTTTGCAAAACTTGCAATCTTCAAAAAGGACAATTTGGAAAAAAGTTAAAATTTTCAAAAAGTGGAAATTTTCAAAAAGTGTGGGATGTTTCAAAGTACAAGTTAAAATGGTCAATGGTGGCAAAATTTTGAAAAATTACAATTTAAAAAAGACAATTTTGAAACAAGTTAACATTTTCAAAAAGTGGAAATTTTCAAAAAATGTCGGATATTTAAAAGTACAAGTCAAAGGGTCAACAATTTGAAAGATTAGCGAAAATTTTTGAAGAGTCAAGACGTTCAAAAGATCCATTTTTTTTAATCGAAATTAAAAAAAAAAGAGAATTTTTCCAAGAAAGTCGAAATTTTCAACAAAATAAACATTTCGGGAAAAAATCGAGAATCGAGAGTTCTAAAAATAGCAAAATTTTGAAAAAATGGAAATGTTTAAAAATTGCAATTTCCAAAAAGCCAATTTTGAAAAAAAAACTTCAAAAAGTAGAAATTACAAAAGGTAGAAATTCTAAAAAGTAAAAATTTTCGAAAAAATGTGTGATTTTTCAAAAAACAAATCAAAAGGTCAAAAATTTAAAAGAGTAACGACATTTTGAAGAATCAAGGCGTTTAAAAAGTCTATCTTTTTCAAGTCGAAATTAAAAAAAGGACAGAATTTTTCCAAGAAAGTCGAAATTTACAACAAAATAAAAATTTCGGAAAAAAGTCGAGAATCGACTAGTTCCAAAAATAGCAACATTTTGAAGTAAATTTTGAAAAAGTGGAAATTTTGAAAACTTGCAATCTTCAAAAGGACCATTTTCAAAAAAAAGTTAAAATTTTCAAAAAGTGGAAATTTTCAAAAAATGTGGGATGTTTCAAAGTACAAGTTAAAATGGTCAATGGTGGCAAAATTTTGAAAAATTACAATTTAAAAAAGACAATTTTGAAACAAGGTTAACATTTTCAAAAAGTGGAAATTTTCAAAAAATGCGGTATGTTTAAAAGTACAAGTCAAAAGGTCAACAATTTGAAAGATTAGCGAAATTTTTAAAGAGTCAAGACGTTCAAAAGATCCATTTTTTTAATCGAAATTAAAAAAAAAGAGAATTTTTCAAAGAAAGTCGAAATTTTCAACAAAATAAACATTTCGGGAAAAAATCGAGAATCGAGAGTTCTAAAAATAGCAAAATTTTGAAAAAATGGAAATGTTTAAAAATTGCAATTTTCAAAAAGCCAATTTTGGAAAAAAAACTTCAAAAAGTAGAAATTACAAAAGGTAGAAATTCTAAAAAGAAAAATTTTCAAAAAATGTGTGATTTTTCAAAAAACAAATCAAAAGGTCAAAAGTTTAAAAGAGTAACGACATTTTGAAGAATCAAGACTTTCAAAAAGTCTACCTTTTTCAAGTCGAAATTAAAAAAAGACAGAATTTTTCCAAGAAAGTCAAAATTTACAACAAAATAAAAATTTCGGAAAAAAGTCGAGAGTTCCAAAAATAGCAAAATATTGAAAAATTGGAAATGTTTAAAAATTGCAATTTTCAAAAAGCCAATTTTGAAAAAAAATCCAAAAAGTAGAAAATTCAAAAAGTAGAAATTTCAAAAGATAGAAATTCTAAGAAGTCAAAATTTTCAAAAAATGTGTGATTTTTCAAAAAACAAGTCAAAAGATCAAAAATTTAAAAGAGCAACATTTTGAAGAATCAAGACGTTCAAAAAGTCTATCTTTTTGAAAGTCGAAATTAAAAAAAGGACAGAATTTTTCCAAGAAATTCGAAATTTAAAACAAAATAAAAATTTGCGGAAAAACTTGAGTCGAAAATTCCAAAAATAGAAAAATTGTGCAAAATTGCAATTTTCAAAAAGACAATTTTAAAAACAAAGTTACAAATTTTCAAAAGCAGAAATTTTTACATTTTGAAAATTCCAAAAAATGTGGGATTTTCCAAAATACAAGTTAAAAGTTGCAAGCAATTTGAAACACTAACGAAATTTTTGAAAAAAGTCGAGATGTTCAAAAAGTCTTTTTTTTTAAGTTGAAATTAAAAAACGGACAAATATTTTTGCAGGAAAGCCCCAATTTACAAAAAATTTCGAGTAACAAGTCGACAACTCATCGGTTATATACCAGTCGTCGAGGTGTTGCGATGGTGGTGATAGAGACGGGGTGGGCGATCGACCTTCTTTCTCGTTAGTTAACGTGCCAGGTACCGCTTTTATGCGGGAGAGTACAGCCCTTGGTGTCCGTAATACCGTTTTTAATAGAATGGGTCGTCACCTTTAAGGGGTATGCGTATATAACGCTTTCTTTGGTGGAAGTAATGCGTTACCTTCGCAGTTTGACAGCATTTATTTCCAAATATTTCCAATATTGACAGACTTATTTACTAGTGTGGGTTCGAACTGCAACGCTGCATATTTGCTTGTTTTCACTTCAAGACTGTCTATTTTTTCCCCAACCTTTAAGAACCAAGTGCACTTTATTTGTTCAAATAAAAGGTCATATTTTATTGCGACAGAGATTAACAATTTAACTAGCATCATTTATTACTACATTTGTCAGCTTGTGATTGTTAGTATTGATTAACCATCGGTAAATCGCTGGAGCGTCTTAATGGTTTTTACCAACAAAGATCTTTTACAGTTACTCAAATTTAAATTACACAAAGTAAAATAGGAAGAGATGATTTATGCATTGTTTCTTTAATTATCTCTACACGCTTTCCCATTAATGGAACCGAAGATGTTTTTAATGCATGATTCATGTACCTTTTTATCGCATTTAGAGGAATCATGTTAGATTACAATCAGGAGCAATTCAAATAAATATGCAATATAATATCACAATTGAATCAACCATTGCTAAACTCGTGTTTTCCAAACGATCACGATTAGTTCTCGAATCACGTTGTTATTTTTAAAAGGCTAGAATTTACAGTAGCAAATGTTACAATAGAAATCGGCTTGTGTGGCGATCTTAAATTTCATGAGTTATGAATTTATAGCGCTACTAAAAATTTTATTCGAATATACTTCCTAGAAATTATGTATGCTTAGACATAACATATACTTTCTTTAAAATAATGATTTTATGTGAATTATGCAACCTCTTTGGCGATTTTTTTTGAATATCTCAATTTTTTTCTTAGAATTTCCATCTTTTCTCAAGACTTCCACTTTTTTTTTGGATATCATGAATTAATTTCAACTAAAAAAGAAATTCTTTCATAAAATCGACTTTTTTCAAAATTTAATTCCTTTTCAAAACTGTTGACTTCTTAATTTGATGATTTTGGCTTTTTAAAAATATTTGAATCTTCTTAAAAATTCGTAATCTTTTTTGAAGAATCCGATTTTTTTGAACATTCGATTTTTTCGAACAATCGATTTTTTCGAACATTCGATTTTTCGAACAATCGATTTTTTCGAACATTCGATTTTTTTAGAAAATTCGATTTTTTCTTGATTTCTGATTTTTCCCTAATTTTTCATTTTCGAAGATATCGTCTTATTTTGAAAATTTAAATTTTTTTTCTTTGACTTATGATCTGAAAATTTTAATTATTTCAAAGTTTCCACTTTTGTCGAAATTTTGATATTTTTTAAAACGTTGGCTTTTTTCCAAAATTCGATTTTTTGAAAATTTTTATTTTCTCGTCAATGTCGAATTTCTTTGAAATGTATTGCTTTTCTGACACTTTTAAGGCTTTTAAAAACGTCGACCATTGAAAATTGCGTACTTTTTTCAAAATTTTGATCATTTTTGAAACGTTTGATTTTTTCGAATTTTCGAATTTTTTTTTGAAGTTTTCATTTTTCTGTAAATGACGAAATTCTTTGAAATATTCTGTTTTTCTAAAACTTTCAAGGTTTGTAAAAAACGTTGACTCTGAAAATGTCGAACTTTTTTCATAATTTTTATATTTTTTAAGATGTTTAATTTTTTCGAAATATCGACTACTATTTTTCGAAAAATCGACTTTTTTTCGAAATTTTTATTGCTGTAAATTCTGCGAGATATTCTGCTTTTCTGAAACTTTTAAGGTTTTTAAATACGTTGACATTTTGAAAATTTCGTACTTGTTTCAAAATTTTGACATTTTTTGAAACGTTTGATTTTTCAAAATTTCGACTTTTTCTCGACATTTTTATATTCTTGTAAATGTCGAATTTCTTTCAAATATTCTGCCTTTCTGAAACCGTTAAGGGTTTTAAATGCGTTGACTCTCTTTACACGTTTTTCAAAATTTTGATATTTTTTTAGACGTTTGACTTTTTTCGAAATATCGACTTTTTTCGAAATTTTTATTGTTGTAAATTTCGACATTCATTGAGACATTGTGCTTTTCTGAAACTTTTAAGGTTTTTAAAAACGTTGACTGAAAATTTCAAAATTTTTTCATAATTTTGATATTTTTTAAGACGTTTGACGTTTTTTCGAAATATCGACTATTATTTGTCGAAAAATCGACTTTTTTTCGAAATTTTTGTTGCTGTAAATGTCGACGTTCTTCGAGATATTCTGCTTTTCGAACTTGTTTCAAAATTTTGACATTTTTTGGAACGCTTGAATTTTTTCGAAATATAGACTATTTTTCGAAAAATCGACTTTTTCTTAAAAAATTTTATTGTTGCAAATGTCGACATTCTGCGAGATATTCTACTTTTCTGAAACTTTTAAGGTTTTTAAATACGTTGACATTTTAAAAATTTCGTACTTGTTTCAAAATTTTGGTATTTTTTGAAACGTTCGACTTTTTTAAAAATTTCGACTTTTTCTCGAAATTTTTATATTCTTGTAAATGTCTAATTTCTTTCAAATATTCTGCCTTTCTGAAACCGTTAAGGGTTTTAAATGCGTTGACTCTCTTCACACTTTTTTCCAAATTTTGATATTTTTTTAAACGTTTGACTTTTTTCGAAATATCGACTTTTTTTCGAAATTTTTATTGTTGTAAATGTCGATATTCTCCGAGACATTGTGCTCTTCTGAGACTTTTTAAGGTTTTTAAAAATGTTGACTAAAAATTTCGAAATTTTTTCATAATTTTGATATTTTTTAAGACGTTTGACTTTTTTCTGAAATATCGACTACTATTTTTCGAAAAATCGACTTTTTTTTCTAAATTTTTATTGCCGTACATGTCGACGTTCTTCGACAACTTTTTTAAAAATTTGGATTTTTCAAAATTTTCTCCTTTTTAAAAAATTGGACTGTTTTCTAATTTCCTTCCATCTGTTATTTCAAAAATGTTGCGTTTATTGCAAAATTTACTACTTTTTATATTGTACATTTAAACTCTTTCAGAAAATAATTACTTTTTTTGTAGCACATAGTTTAACTTTTAAAATTAACAACTTTTTAAAATGATTAACAAAATTTTCATTTTTAGGAAAAAAATTAGATTTTTTAATTTTCCACCTTATTTAAAAATAATAAATTTTTGTGCCAAATTCTACGAGATAATTACAAATTTCAAAAATATTGACTTTTTCCAATTTTGACTTTTTATTAAAAACTGATTTTTGTTAAATATTGTCAGTTACTTCAAAAATTTCAATCTTTCTTTAAAGTTGCCACTCTGAAAAATGTTAACCTTTTTTGAATTTACCTACCTTGAAAATTAATTCGAAATTTTTTTTTTTGAAAATTTCGATTCTTTTCAAAATAATGGTTTTTACAAGATTTCAAATTTTTCTTGCCTTCTGAAAACTTTTGACATTTTATTATATTCGATATTTTTTGGAAATTTCTTTTTTTTTTAACTCGAAAATTTCAAAGTTCAAAGTTATCAACTTTTACAAAATTTCCACTTTTTTAAAAAGTCGTTTTATTACATTTTAACATATTTTATTTTCAAAATTTTCACTCGTTCAAAGTTTCGAATTTGACTTTTTCCAGAATTTTTACTTTTTGTCAAAACTGAAATCCTTTTGTAAATATAACTTTTGACAAATTTTACTTTTGAAAGTATCGACTTTTCTGAAAATTTTTACTTCGTAGTTTTTTTTGGAAATTTCTACTCAAATTTTTTCGTCTTATTTTCAAAATTGTCGGTATTTTTTGTGAATCTCAAAGATTCGAAAAATGTTATTTTCTTTTCAAAAAATCGACTTTGAAAATGCCGACTTTTTCCTCTTTTTTTATATTTTTCTTTAAGACCCTGACTTTTTTGAAAAATTAGGAAGTTTCGACCTTCGAAAATGTTCACTTTCTTCTCAGTTTTTACTTTTACTTAAGATTCTGGCTTTTTTGAAAGATTCTACTTTTTTTTCGAACTTTTTTCAAAATGTTGACTTTTTTTCTCAATTTTTACTTTTATTAAAAACCCTGGATTTTTTAAAATTTCTACTCTTTTTTTTTGGAATATTTCGACCGTTTTTGAAAATGTTGACTTTTTCTCTCAATTTTAACTTTTATTAAAAACCCTGGATTTTTTAAAATTTCTACTCTTATTTTTTGGAATATTTCGACCGTTTTTGAAAATGTTAACTTTTTCTTTCAATTTTTACTTTTCTTAAAAACTCAGAATTTTTGAAGAATTCTACTTTTTTTTCGACTTTATTAAAAATGTCTACTTTTTTCGACTATTTTAAAATTTCGAATCTTTCAAAATTTTGACCTTTTTCAGAATTTTGACTTTCTTTTATTAAATTAGAGTTTTATTTAAAATTTCGTATTTTTCTGTAATTTTTACTTTTCGGTAAAATTTCACCGAAATCGATCGTTTTTCAAAAATTTAATTCTTCTCTCAGTTTTTACTTTTTTGAACATTTGGACTAATTTTGTGGAAATTTTCACTTTTTTCAAAATTCTCAATGTTTCAAAATTTCGACTTTTTTAGCATGTCGTCTTTTACTAAAAATGTTGATTTCTTTCTAAAAATTAGACTTTTATTTCAAAAAGTGTTTTTTTTTTCCTCAAAATGTGGTATTTTTCTCAAAATGTTGATATTTTTTCCTACTATCGACTAATTTAAATTTATTTTTTTTCAAAATGTCAACTTTGAATATTTTGATCTTTTTCATATTTTTTACTAATCGGATATTTATCATTTTTTAAATTTTTGACTTTTATTTTCGAAATTTTGTACAGTTTTTTAAAAGTTATTTTCGAAATTTGCGTGCTAAATTTCGACTTTTATTAGAAAATTACGATTTTTTTTGAAATTTCGGTTTTTTAAAAATCTGAACCTGTTTTAAAATTTCGTTTTGCTTAAAAATTTCAATCTTTTTTAAAATTTCGACTTTTTTTGAAAATTTCAATGTTTTTAAAATTTTTGGATGCCTCGAAGTTTTCGAACATTTTTGAAAATTTCTGCAAAATATATTTTTGTTTTTCAAAATGTTAATATTTTTGTCCTATAAATTTCGACTATTTTGAAATTTTTCATTATTTTTTTTCTTTCAAAATGTCAACTTTGAAAATTTCGACCTATTTCATAATTTTCATTTAGATTGCAAATTTTAATCATTTTTCAAATTGTCGACCTATTTTTGAAGTTTCGATTGTTGCATTTGAAAGCTACGATTAATTTTCGAAATTTCCGCGCCAAATTTCGATTTTTATTCGATTTTTTTTTGAAAATCTAAACCTTTTTTAAATTATCCTTTTTGTTTGAAAATTTCGATCTGTTTTAAAATATTGACTTTTTTTGAAAACTTTACCGTTTTTCAAAATTTTGACTTTCTCGAAATTTTAGACTATTTTTGAAAATTTCAACTTTCCAAAATTTCATTTCGTTGAGCCAAAATTGTTTTTGAAAACCTAGTTCTGAACTTGTAAATGAAGTGAATCAAAATATTTTAAAAAGGCCAACACTTCCAAAAAAGTAGACATTTTGGAAAAGTCGTTATATTCAAACAATTAAAAACAACGAAAAAAAGTGAATAATTTTCAAAAATAAAACAGATTTTTTTAGAAAATGAATTTACAAAAAAATGAAGTTTTAAAAGGAAAAATTGTCAAAAAAACACAAGCATCGAGTTTGCGAAAAAACATATGATTTTTGGAAGAGGCTGATTTAAAAAAATTAAAAATGTAAAGGTTTTTCCAAACGACTAAAATTGTCAAAAAATATTGAATTTTTAAAAAAGCTATAAATGAATTGAAGTAAAAATGTTTAAAACTGAAAATGTTTGAATCGAAATTTTCCAAAAAAAAGACAGATTTTGTTAGAAAAAACAAGTTCACAACAAAATAATGTTAATGAATATTAAAAAACAAAACGAATTACTAAATACGTTAAAAATTTTGAAAGGGCCGAAGTTTTGGGATGTCATAATTTGCAAAAAAACCAAAACATTAAAAAAAAGAGGTTTTGAGAGTTGATATTTTAAACAAAGTGTCAATTAGTCAAAATTTTCAAAAACCGCGAATATTAAAAAAAACAGATTTTTTTTCGAAAAAACAAGTTTACAACAAAGTAATGGTAATCAATATTTAAAAACAAATCAAATTATTAAAAATGGTAAAAATTTCGAAAAAACGCGAAATTTTGAAAGGGGCGAAGCTTTGGGATGTCATAATCTGCAAAAAAAAATGAAAACATTAAAAAAACGAGGTTTTGAGAGTTGATATTTTAAACAAAGTGTCAATTAGTCAAAATTTTCAAAAACCGCAACTTTCAAAAAATTTAGAATTTTTCAAAATAAAAATCGAAATTTTCCAACATTTAAAAGTTTCGAAAAAAAAGCTGAAATTATTGAAGAAAATTAATGTTAAAGTTAAAGTCGAAATTTTGAATAAAAATTCAATTCGGAGAAAAAGTCAAAGTTACCAAAACAGTTGAAATATTCAAAATAAAAGTAGACTTAAAAGCCCTAAACCTAAAAATTTTTAAAAAAATCAAAATCTTCAAAAAGCTGAATTTTTCAAAAAGGTCAAAAATTTTGAGAGTCGAAGATTTGAAAAAAAGTTGGAGCAAAAATGTTTAAAAACTTAAAATGTTTGAATCTGAAAATTTAAAAAAAACAGATTTTTTTCGAAAAAACAAGTTTACAAAAAGTAATGGTAATCAATAATTAAAAACAAATCGAATTATTAAAAATGGTAGAAATTTTGAAAAATAGCGAAATTTTGAAAGGATCGAACTTTGGGATGTCATAATTTGCAAAAAAAACCAAAATATTAAACAAAACAAGATTTTGGGAGTTGAGATTTTAAACAAAGTGTCAATTAGGCGAAATTTTCAAAAATCGCAAATTTCAAAAAATTTAGAATTTTTCACAATAAAAATCGAAATTTGCAAAAAATTAAAAGTTTCGAAAAAAAACTGAAGTTATCCAAGAAAGTTAAAGTTTAAAAAAAAGATCAAAAAGTCGAAATGTTCAAGAAAAATTTAAAACTCGGAGAAAAGGTCAAAATTAACAAAACAGTCGAAATATTCAAAATAAAACTAGATTTCTTTTAAAACTAATTTTTCTTAAATCAAAATTTTCAAAAAGGTTCAATTTTTCAAAAAAGTAAAAATGTTGAGAGTCGAAGATTTAAAAAGGAGTCGAAGTGAAAATGTTTAAAAACTTAAAATGTTTGGAATCGAATATTTAAAAAAAAAACACATTTTTTTTTGAAAAAACAAAGTAATGGTAATCAATATTTAAAAACAAATCAAATTATTAAAAATGGTAAAAATTTTGAAAATACGCGAAATTTTGAAAGGGGCGAAACTTTGGGATGTCATAATCTGCAAAAAAAATGAAAACATAAAAAAAACGAGATTTTGAGAGTTGATATTTTAAACAAGGTTTCAATTACTCAAAATTTTCCAAAACCAAAATTTTCAAAACATTGAGTTTCTAAAAAAAAAGCCGAAATTATCGAAGAAAGTTAAAGTTTAAAAAAAAAGGTGCAAATTTTCAAAAAAAAAATTCAAGCCACGAAAATGTTTAAAAGGTTGAATTTTTTAAAATAAAATGTCATGACTTTACAAAAATTCCTTAATTTAAGTAGTATTTTGTGCGATTTCAGAACATATAGTTATGTGTACTTCCTTCGTCTCGTAGTAAGGGCACATACCCGATTTTTATTAGCCTCGGCTAACGCCTGGGCTACAATTTACATCGTCGTCCGGGAATCTTTTGCATTTACTCTAGACTCTAGATACACAATATTCTATTGTTAATTATAACTATCGAGTAATTCCACAAAGCAAGAGTTAAAACTAGTTATCAATGCACGATATGATTAGAATTTTTAAAAGTGTTTACGTTTAAAAATTCTAATCATTTCGAGCAGCTTTGGATTCCCAAATACAAGTGACTGTGGTTTATGGAAAAAATTCTGGTGATGAGCGAATTTCTTTTAACCTTTCCCGGCAAAGGGCCCAATTTGAAAAGGATTACGTTGAAGTTATTCGAGATTGATGCTGAAAAGGCATTGATAAAATCGTCCCTACCTAAAACCAACAATTCTGATCGCAAATCTTATCTAGTCTGCTTCCAGGTTTGATTTACCCATTTTATATATATATATCTCGAGCGAAACAAATTGTTTTACTGCCGCCTACAACTTTTTCCTTCCTCTCGAAAAGTTCGTTAGAAGTGTATATAAATGCTTTCGTAAAAGTTCCTTTTACCAAAAGCGAAATCACGCTCGGTTTAACAACTTTATAATATTATGATTAATCTGCTTTATACTTCTTTTCAGTCTGCTTCAATAGAATGTATTTGATTTTTCTGCTCTTGATATTTTTTTTTTCATCATACATTTTCTCTTTAAATGCGATTTAGTTTCATGAGGGAAAAAATACGAGTGGAAATTAGCTAATAATTTTAATATTATATTGTGTATCCAATAGTAAAAACGAAACGTTCTCGGACGACGATGTAAATAGTGGCCGATGCTAACAAGCATCTCAAAATCCAAGAGCGTGATTTTACTACGAGATGCACATACTATTTTTTCTGACAATCTGAAAAAGTCTAAAAATCAATGTTATTTAAATTAAGGAATTTTTATAAACTCACATTTTTCATTGTTATATAATTTACTATAAAATCGCTTCCTTGACAATTACTATTTGTTTCTTGTTAGCCGGTAAGGAAAAGTTACCTATTTTCTCTCGGCCTAGAACGGAAAAAACTTTTTTGCGATGATTCCTGGACTAAAATACTGGATTTTGGGGCCTGAAATTGCGTCGAGAAAGTAGGGATTCTCGATCGACTTCAGAAAAAAATATATTTAATGGACTATGCATTTTATTAAGTCGTGCAAGTCAGAAGACAACTTGGTAACGTTAAGATAATTATCTCAGGTGCAATATAATTAATTAAAAATTAACATACATCATTTGTATCATTTTATTTCAGATACCATTGATTTATCATTGTCATTTCAATGGCGATCGAACATTCAGATTAAGTGTGTGCTTAAGCTTTGTTTTTTCGTCGACCAAGCACAGAAGTGTTAATATGGAAATTAACAAGCAAAAGTAATAAACAGGTAGATAAATATGTAAATTAAAATTCATCGGAGAACTTCTACAATCCCATGAAAAAAAAATACAACACTGTCCCAGTATCTTGTTTAAAGTCGACGGACAAGTTGCAGAAAAAATTTTATCAAGCGAAAACTCGTGAATGTGAACTAATTAAATGATTTAAATTCTA